>JAUPFM010000077.1:0-149746 GCA_033026295.1 Channa striata
ATATTCCGCTGAGTGGATTTGGGCTAAATAAGAAGGCAGACACAGTTTTTTTTGAGTTTGGTGCAGAAATTGTTCAATAAAGCTTGGCTTCAAAACAGCATTTTCGCTGAGAAAAGATGATTGCGAGCATAAAAGGATGCTTGAATTACATGCATTTACTGTCTTTTAAGGAAACATCCACAACGATATTTATTAGTTCTGCTAAGTGGATTTATGCTAAATAAGAAGGCAGACACAGTTTTATTTGAGTTTGGTGCAGAAATTGTTCAATACAAGCTTGGCTTCAAAACAGCATTTTTCGCTGAGAAAAGGCGATTTTGCAGCATAAAGGATACTTGAATTACATGCATTAACTGTCTTTTAAGGAAACATGCCACAAGCTTGTTTATATGTTCTGCTGAGTGGATTTAGGCTAAATAAGAAGGCAGACACAGTTTTATTTGAGTTTGGTGCAGAAATTGTTCAATACAAGCTTGGCTTTAAAACAGCATTTTTCGCTGAGAAAAGGCGATTATGAGCATAAAAGGATGCTTGAATTACATGCATTTACTGTCTTTTAAGGAAACACCCCACAAGCTTGTTTATATGTTCTGCTGAGTGGATTTAGGCTAAATAAGAAGGCAGACACAGTTTTATTTGAGTTTGGTGCAGAAATTGTTCAATACAAGCTTGGCTTTCAAAACAGCATTTTTCGCTGAGAAAAGGCGGTGACATAAATGGATGCTTGAATTACATGCATTTACTGTCTTTTAGGAAACATCCCACAAGCTTATTTTCAGTCTCTCCTGAGTGGATTTAGGCTAAATAAGAAGGCAGACACAGTTTTATTTGAGTTTGGTTCAGAAATTGTTCAATACAAGCTTGGCTTCAAAACAGCATTTTCTCGCTGAGAAAAGGCGATTATGAGCATAAATGGATGCTTGAATTACATGCATTTACTGTCTTTTAGGGAAACATCCCACAAGCTTATTTTCAGTCTCTCCTGAGTGGATTTAGGCTAAATAAGAAGGCAGACACAGTTTTATTTGAGTTTGGTGCAGAAATTGTTCAATACAAGCTTGGCTTCAAAACAGCATTTTCTCGCTGAGAAAAGGCGATTGAGACATAAAATGATGCTTGAATTACATGCATTTACTGTCTTTTAGGGAAACATGCCACAAGCTTGTTTTCAGTCTCTCCTGAGTGGATTTAGGCTAAATAAGAAGGCAGACACAGTTTTATCTGAGTTTGGTGCAGAAATTGTTCAATACAAGCTTGGCTTCAAAACAACATTTTCTCGCTGAGAAAAGGCGATTATGAGCATAAAAGGATGCTTGAATTACATGCATTTACTGTCTTTTAAGGAAACATCCCACAACGATATTTATTAGTTCTGCTAAGTGAATTTATGCTAAATAAGAAGGCAGACACAGTTTCATTTGAGTTTGGTGCAGAAATTGTTCAATACAAGCTTGGCTTCAAAAAACAACATTTTCTCGCTGAGAAAAGGCGATTCTGAGCATAAAAGGATGCTTGAATTACATGCATTTACTGTCTTTTAAGGAAACATCCCACAACGATATTTATTAGTTCTGCTAAGTGAATTTATGCTAAATAAGAAGGCAGACACAGTTTCGTTTGAGTTTGGTGCAGAAATTGTTCAATACAAGCTTGGCTTCAAAACAGTATTTTCTCGCTGAGAAAAGGCGATTCTGAGCATAAAAGGATGCTTGAATTACATGCATTTACTGTCTTTTAAGGAAACATCCCACAACGATATTTATTAGTTCTGCTAAGTGGATTTATGCTAAATAAGAAGGCAGACACAGTTTCATTTGAGTTTGGTGCAGAAATTGTTCAATACAAGCTTGGCTTCAAAACAGCATTTTCTCGCTGAGAAAAGGCGATTGCGAGCATAAATGGATGCTTGAATTACATGCATTTACTGTCTTTTAAGGAAATATCCCACAAGCTTGTTTATATGTTCTGCTGAGTGGATTTGGGCTAAATAAGAAGGCAGACACAGTTTTATTTGAGTTTGGTGCAGAAATTGTTCAATACAAGCTTGGCTTCAAAACAGCATTTTTCGCTGAGAAAAGGCGATTGCGAGCATAAAAGGATGCTTGAATTACATGCATTTACTGTCTTTTAAGGAAACATCCCACAACGATATTTATTAGTTCTGCTAAGTGGATTTAGGCTAAATAAGAAGGCAGACACAGTTTTATTTGAGTTTGGTGCAGAAATTGTTCAATACAAGCTTGGCTTCAAAACAGCATTTTCTCGCTGAGAAAAGGCGATTATGAAACATAAAAGGATGCTTGAATTACATGCATTTACTGTCTTTTAAGGAAACATCCCACAACGATATTTATTAGTTCTGCTAAGTGGATTTAGGCTAAATAAGAAAGCAGACACAGTTTTATTTGAGTTTGGTGCAGAAATTGTTCAATACAAGCTTGGCTTCAAAACAGCATTTTCTCGCTGAGAAAAGGCGATTGCGAGCATAAAAAGGATGCTTGAATTACATGCATTTATTGTCTTTTAAGGAAACATCCCACAAGCTTGTTTATATGTTCTGCTGAGTGGATCTAGGTAAATAAGAAGGCAGACACAGTTTTATTTGAGTTTGGTGCAGAAATTGTTCAATACAAGCTTGGCTTCAAAACAGCATTTTCTCGCTGAGAAAAGGCGATTGCGAGCATAAATGGATGCTTAAATTACATGCATATACTGTCTTTTAAGGAATCATGCCACAAGCTTATTTTCAGTCTCTCCTGCGTGGATTTAGGCTAAATAAGAAGGCAGACACAGTTTTGTTTAAGTTTGGTGCAGAAATTGTTCAATACAAGCTTGGCTTCAAAACAGTATTTTCTCGCTGAGAAAAGGCGATTGCGAGCATAAAAGGATGCTTGAATTACATGCATTTACTGTCTTTTAAGGAAACATCCCACAACGATATTTATTAGTTCTGCTAAGTGGATTTATGCTAAATAAGAAGGCAGACACAGTTTCATTTGAGTTTGGTGCAGAAATTGTTCAATACAAGCTTGGCTTCAAAACAGCATTTTCTCGCTGAGAAAAGGCGATTGCGAGCATAAAAGGATGCTTGAATTACATGCATTTACTGTCTTTTAAGGAAACATCCCACAAGCTTGTTTATATGTTCTGCTGAGTGGATTTATGCTAAATAAGAAGGCAGGCACAGTTTTATTTGAGTTTGGTGCAGACATTGTTCAATACAAGCTTAGCTTCAAAACAGCATTTTCTCGCTGAGAAAAGGCGATTGCGAGCCTAAAAGGATGCTTGAATTACATGCATTTACTGTCTTTTAAGGAAACATCCCACAAGCTTGTTTATATGTTCTGCTGAGTGGATTTAGGCTAAATAAGAAGGCAGACACAGTTTTATTTGATTTTGGTGCAGAAATTGTTCAATACAAGCTTGGCTTCAAAACAGCATTTTCTCGCTGAGAAAAGGCGATTGCGAGCATAAAAAGGATGCTTGAATTACATGCATTTACTGTCTTTTAAGGAAACATCCCACAACGATATTTATTAGTTCTGCTGAGTGGATTTATGCTAAATAAGAAGGCAGACACAGTTTTATTTGAGTTTGGTGCAGAAATTGTTCAATACAAGCTTGGCTTCAAAACAGCATTTTCTCGCTGAGAAAAGCGATTATGACATAAAAGGATGCTTGAATTACATGCATTTACTGTCTTTTAAGGAAACATCCCACAACGATATTTATTAGTTCTGCTAAGTGGATTTAGGCTAAATAAGAAGGCAGACACAGTTTTATTTGAGTTTGGTGCAGAAATTGTTCAATACAAGCTTGGCTTCAAAACAGCATTTTCTCGCTGAGAAAAGGCGATTGCAGCATACAAGGATGCTTGAATTACATGCATTTACTGTCTTTTAAGGAAACATCCCACAAGCTTGTTTATATGTTCTGCTGAGTGGATTTGGGCAGACACAGTTTTATTTGAGTTTGGTGCAGAAATTGTTCAATACAAGCTTGGCTTCAAAACAGCATTTTCTCGCTGAGAAAAGGCGATTGCAGACATAAATGGATGCTTGAATTACATGCATTTACTGTCTTTTAGGGAAACATCCCACAAGCTTATTTTCAGTCTCTCCTGAGTGGATTTAGGCTAAATAAGAAGGCAGACACAGTTTTATTTGAGTTTGGTGCAGAAATTGTTCAATACAAGCTTGGCTTCAAAACAGCATTTTCTCGCTGAGAAAAGGCGATTGCGAGCATAAAAGGATGCTTGAATTACATGCATTTACTGTCTTTTAAGGAAATATCCCACAAGCTTGTTTATATGTTCTGCTGAGTGGATTTAGGCTAAATAAGAAGGCAGACACAGTTTTATTTGAGTTTGGTGCAGAAATTGTTCAATACAAGCTTGGCTTCAAAACAGCATTTTCTCGCTGAGAAAAGGCGATTGCGAGCATAAAAGGATGCTTGAATTACATGCATTTACTGTCTTTTAAGGAAACATCCCACAACGATATTTATTAGTTCTGCTAAGTGGATTTAGGCTAAATAAGAAGGCAGACACAGTTTTATTTGAGTTTGGTGCAGAAATTGTTCAATACAAGCTTGGCTTCAAAACAGCATTTTCTCGCTGAGAAAAGGCGATTGCGAGCATAAACGGATGCTTAAATTACATGCATATACTGTCTTTTAAGGAATCATGCCACAAGCTTATTTTCAGTCTCTCCTGCGTGGATTTAGGCTAAATAAGAAGGCAGACACAGTTTTATTTGAGTTTGGTGCAGAAATTGTTCAATACAAGCTTGGCTTCAAAACAACATTTTCTCGCTGAGAAAAGGCGATTGCGAGCATAAAAGGATGCTTGAATTACATGCATTTACTGTCTTTTAAGGAAACATCCCACAACGATATTTATTAGTTCTGCTAAGTGGATTTAGGCTAAATAAGAAGGCAGACACAGTTTTATTTGAGTTTGGTGCAGAAATTGTTCAATACAAGCTTGGCTTCAAAACAGCATTTTCTCGCTGAGAAAAGGCGATTGCGAGCATAAAAGGATGCTTGAATTACATGCATTTACTGTCTTTTAAGGAAACATCCCACAACGATATTTATTAGTTCTGCTAAGTGGATTTAGGCTAAATAAGAAGGCAGACACAGTTTTATTTGAGTTTGGTGCAGAAATTGTTCAATACAAGCTTGGCTTCAAAACAGCATTTTCTCGCTGAGAAAAGGCGATTCGAGCATAAAAGGATGCTTGAATTACATGCATTTACTGTCTTTTAAGGAAACATCCCACAACGATATTTATTAGTTCTGCTAAGTGGATTTAGGCTAAATAAGAAGGCAGACACAGTTTTATTTGAGTTTGGTGCAGAAATTGTTCAATACAAGCTTGGCTTCAAAACAGCATTTTCTCGCTGAGAAAAGGCGACTGAGCATAAAAAGGATGCTTGAATTACATGCATTTATTGTCTTTTAAGGAAACATCCCACAAGCTTGTTTATATGTTCTGCTGAGTGGATCTAGGCTAAATAAGAAGGCAGACACAGTTTTATTTGAGTTTGGTGCAGAAATTGTTCAATACAAGCTTGGCTTCAAAACAGCATTTTCTCGCTGAGAAAAGGCGATTAAGAGCATAAATGGATGCTTAAATTACATGCATATACTGTCTTTTAAGGAATCATGCCACAAGCTTATTTTCAGTCTCTCCTGAGTGGATTTAGGCTAAATAAGAAGGCAGACACAGTTTTATTTGAGTTTGGTGCAGAAATATTTCAATACAAGCTTGGCTTCAAAACAACATTTTCTCGCTGAGAAAAGGCGATTGCGAGCATAAAAGGATGCTTGAATTACATGCATTTACTGTCTTTTAAGGAAACATCCCACAACGATATTTATTAGTTCTGCTAAGTGGATTTAGGCTAAATAAGAAGGCAGACACAGTTTTATTTGAGTTTGGTGCAGAAATTGTTCAATACAAGCTTGGTTTCAAAACAGCATTTTCTCGCTGAGAAAAGGCGATTGCGAGCATAAAAGGATGCTTGAATTACATGCATTGACTGTCTTTTAAGGAAACATCCCACAAGCTTGTTTATATGTTCTGCTGAGTGGATCTAGGCTAAATAAGAAGGCAGACACAGTTTTATTTGAGTTTGGTGCAGAAATTGTTCAATACAAGCTTGGCTTCAAAACAGCATTTTCTCGCTGAGAAAAGGCGATTGCGAGCATAAAAGGATGCTTGAATTACATGCATTTACTGTCTTTTAAGGAAACATCCCACAACGATATTTATTAGCTCTGCTAAGTGGATTTAGGCTAAATAAGAAGGCAGACACAGTTTTATTTGAGTTTGGTGCAGAAATTGTTCAATACAAGCTTGGCTTCAAAACAACATTTTCTCGCTGAGAAAAGGCGATTGCGAGCATAAAAAGGATGCTTGAATTACATGCATTTACTGTCTTTTAAGGAAACATCCCACAAGTTTATTTATAGGTTCTGCTGAGTGGATTTGGGCTAAATAAGAAGGCAGACACAGTTTTATTTGAGTTTGGTGCAAAAATTGTTCAATACAAGCTTGGCTTCAAAACAGCATTTTCTCGCTGAGAAAAGGCGATTGCGAGCATAAAAGGATGCTTGAATTACATGCATTTACTGTCTTTTAAGGAAACATCCCACAACGATATTTATAGTTCTGCTAAGTGGATTTATGCTAAATAAGAAGGCAGACACAGTTTTATTTGAGTTTGGTGCAGAAATTGTTCAATACAAGCTTGGCTTCAAAACATCATTTTCTCGCTGAGAAAAGGCGATTGCGAGCATAAATGGATGCTTGAATTACATGCATATACTGTCTTTTAAGGAATCATGCCACAAGCTTATTTTCAGTCTCTCCTGCGTGGATTTAGGCTAAATAAGAAGGCAGACACAGTTTTATTTGAGTTTGGTGCAGAAATTGTTCAATACAAGCTTGGCTTCAAAACAACATTTTCTCGCTGAGAAAAGGCGATTGCGAGCATAAAAGGATGCTTGAATTACATGCATTTACTGTCTTTTAAGGAAACATCCCACAACGATATTTATTAGTTCTGCTAAGTGGATTTAGGCTAAATAAGAAGGCAGACACAGTTTTATTTGAGTTTGGTGCAGAAATTGTTCAATACAAGCTTGGCTTCAAAACAGCATTTTCTCGCTGAGAAAAGGCGATTATGCAGCATAAAAGGATGCTTGAATTACATGCATTTACTGTCTTTTAAGGAAACATCCCACAAGCTTGTTTATATGTTCTGCTGAGTGGATTTGGGCTAAATAAGAAGGCAGACACAGTTTTATTTGAGTTTGGTGCAGAAATTGTTCAATACAAGCTTGGCTTCAAAACAGCATTTTTCGCTGAGAAAAGGCGATTATGAAAGCATAAAAGGATGCTTGAATTACATGCATTTATTGTCTTTTAAGGAAACATCCCACAAGCTTGTTTATATGTTCTGCTGAGTGGATCTAGGCTAAATAAGAAGGCAGACACAGTTTTATTTGAGTTTGGTGCAGAAATTGTTCAATACAAGCTTGGCTTCAAAACAGCATTTTCTCGCTGAGAAAAGGCGATTGCGAGCATAAAAGGATGCTTGAATTACATGCATTTACTGTCTTTTAAGGAAACATCCCACAACGATATTTAGTAGTTCAACTAAGTGGATTTATGCTAAATAAGAAGGCAGACACAGTTTTTTTTGAGTTTGGTGCAGAAATTTTTCAATACAAGCTTGGCTTCAAAACAGCATTTTCTCGCTGAGAAAAGGCGATTGCGAGCATAAAAGGATGCTTGATACATGCATTTACTGTCTTTTAAGGAAACATCCCACAACGAAATTTATTAGTTCTGCTGAGTGGATTTATGCTAAATAAGAAGGCAGACACAGTTTTATTTGAGTTTGGTGCAGAAATTGTTCAATACAAGCTTGGCTTCAAAACAGCATTTTCTCGCTGAGAAAAGGCGATTGCGAGCATAAAAGGATGCTTGAATTACATGCATTTACTGTCTTTTAAGGAAATATCCCAAAAGCTTGTTTATATGTTCTGCTGAGTGGATTTGGGCTAAATAAGAAGGCAGACACAGTTTTATTTGAGTTTGGTGCAGAAATTGTTCAATACAAGCTTGGCTTCAAAACAGCATTTTCTCGCTGAGAAAAGGCGATTATGAGCATAAAAGGATGCTTGAATTACATGCATTTACTGTCTTTTAAGGAAACATCCCACAACGATATTTATTAGTTCTGCTAAGTGGATTTAGGCTAAATAAGAAGGCAGACACAGTTTTATTCGAGTTTGCTGTAGAAATTGTTCAATACAAGCTTGGCTTCAAAACAGCATTTTCTCGCTGAGAAAAGGCAATTCTTGAGCATAAATGGATGCTTGAATTACATGCATTTACTGTCTTTTAGGGAAACATCCCACAAGCTTATTTTCAGTCTCTCCTGAGTGGATTTAGGCTAAATAAGAAGGCAGACACAGTTTTATTTGAGTTTGGTGCAGAAATTGTTCAATACAAGCTTGGCTTCAAAACAGCATTTTCTCGCTGAGAAAAGGCGATTATGAGCATAAAAAGGATGCTTGAATTACATGCATTTACTGTTTTTAAGGAAACATCCCACAACGATATTTATTAGTTCTGCTAAGTGGATTTATGCTAAATAAGAAGGCAGACACAGTTTTATTTGAGTTTGGTGTAGAAATGTTTCAATACAAGCTTGGCTTCAAAACACCATTTTCTCGCTGAGAAAAGGCGATTATGAGCATAAAAGGATGCTTGAATTACATGCATTTACTGTCTTTTAAGGAAACATCCCACAACGATATTTATTAGTTCTGCTGAGTGGATTTATGCTAAATAAGAAGGCAGACACAGTTTTATTTGAGTTTGGTGCAGAAATTGTTCAATACAAGCTTGGTTTAAAACAGCATTTTCTCGCTGTGAAAAGGCGATTGCGAGCATAAAAGGATGCTTGAATTACATGCATTTACTGTCTTTTAAGGAAACATCCCACAAGCTTGTTTATATGTTCTGCTGAGTGGATTTGGGCTAAATAAGAAGGCAGACACAGTTTTATTTGAGTTTGGTGCAGAAATTGTTCAATACAAGCTTGGCTTCAAAACATCATTTTCTCGCTGAGAAAAGGCGATTGCGAGCATAAAAGGATGCTTGAATTACATGCATTGACTGTCTTTTAAGGAAACATCCCACAAGCTTGTTTATATGTTCTGCTGAGTGGATTTGGGCTAAATAAGAAGGCAGACACAGTTTTATTTGAGTTTGGTGCAGAAATTGTTCAATACAAGCTTGGCTTCAAAACAGCATTTTCTCGCTGAGAAAAGGCGATTGCATGTAGCATAAAAGGATGCTTGAATTACATGCATTGACTGTCTTTTAAAGAAAACATCCCACAAGCTTATTTTCAGTCTCTCCTGAGTGGATTTAGGCTAAATAAGAAGGCAGACACAGTTTTATTTGAGTTTGGTGCAGAAATTGTTCAATACAAGCTTGGCTTCAAAACAGCATTTTCTCGCTGAGAAAAGGCGATTATGAGCATAAAAGGATGCTTGAATTACATGCATTTACTGTCTTTTAAGGAAACATCCCACAACGATATTTATTAGTTCTGCTAGTGGATTTATGCTAAATAAGAAGGCAGACACAGTTTTATTTGAGTTTGGTGCAGAAATTGTTCAATACAAGCTTGGCTTCAAAACAGCATTTTCTCGCTGAGAAAAGGCGATTCAGAGCATAAAAGGATGCTTGAATTACATGCATTTACTGTCTTTTAAGGAAACATCCCACAAGCTTGTTTATATGTTCTGCTGAGTGGATTTAGGCTAAATAAGAAGGCAGACACAGTTTTATTTGAGTTTGGTGCAGAAATTGTTCAATACAAGCTTGGCTTCAAAACAGCATTTTCTCGCTGAGAAAAGGCGATTATGAGCATAAAAGGATGCTTGAATTACATGCATTTACTGTCTTTTAAGGAAACATGCCAGAAGCTTGTTTATATGGTATGCTGAGTGGATTTAGGCTAAATAAGAAGGCAGACACAGTTTTATTTGAGTTTGGTGCAGAAATTGTTCAATACAAGCTTGGTTTCAAAACAGCATTTTCTCGTTTAGAAAAGGCGATTGCGAGCATAAAAGGATGCTTGAATTACATGCATTTACTGTCTTTTAAGGAAACATGCCACAAGCTTATTTTCAGTCTCTCCTGAGTGGATTTATGCTAAATAAGAAGGCAGACACAGTTTTATTTGCGTTTGGTGCAGAAATTGTTCAATACAAGCTTGGCTTCAAAACAGCATTTTCTCGCTGAGAAAAGGCGATTGCGAGCATAAAAGGATGCTTGAATTACATGCATTTACTGTCTTTTAAGGAAACATCCCACAACGATATTTATTAGTTCTGCTAAGTGGATTTATGCTAAATAAGAAGGCAGACACAGTTTTATTTGAGTTTGGTGCAGAAATTGTTCAATACAAGCTTAGCTTCAAACAGCATTTTCTCGCTGAGAAAAGGCGAATCTGACATAAAAGGATGCTTGAATTACATGCATTTACTGTCTTTTAAGGAAACATCCCACAACGATATTTATTAGTTCTGCTAAGTGGATTTAGGCTAAATAAGAAGGCAGACACAGTTTTATTTGAGTTTGGTGCAGAAATTGTTCAATACAAGCTTGGCTTTAAAACAGCATTTTCTCGCTGAGAAAAGGCGACGAAAGCGGAAGAGGATGCTTGAATTACATGCATTTACTGTTTTTAAGGTAACATCCCACACCGATATTTATTAGTTCTGCTAAGTGGATTTATGCTAAGTAAGAAGGCAGACACAGTTTTATTTGAGTTTGCTGTAGAAATTTTTCAATACAAGCTTGGCTTCAAAACAGCATTTTCTCGCTGAGAAAAGGCGATTGCGAGCATAAATGGATGCTTGAATTACATGCATTTACTGTCTTTTAAGGAAACATCCCACAAGCTTGTTTATATGTTCTGCTGAGTGGATTTGGGCTAAATAAGAAGGCAGATACAGTTTTATTTGAGTTTGGTGCAGAAATTGTTCAATACAAGCTTGGCTTCAAAACAGCATTTTCTCGCTGAGAAAAGGCGATTCTAGCATAAATGGATGCTTGAATTACATGCATTTACTGTCTTTTAAGGAAACATGCCACAAGCTTATTTTCAGTCTCTCCTGAGTGGATTTAGGCTAAATAAGAAGGCAGACACAGTTTTATTTGAGTTTGGTGCAGAAATTGTTCAATACAAGCTTGGTTTCAAAACAGCATTTTCTCGCTGAGAAAAGGCGATTGCGAGCATAAAAGGATGCTTGAATTACATGCATTTACTGTCTTTTAAGGAAACATCCCACAACGATATTTATTAGTTCTGCTAAGTGGATTTAGGCTAAATAAGAAGGCAGACACAGTTTTATTTGAGTTTGGTGCAGAAATTGTTCAATACAAGCTTGGCTTCAAAACAGTATTTTCTCGCTGAGAAAGCGAGGCGATTATGAGCATAAAAGGATGCTTGAATTACATGCATTTACTGTCTTTTAAGGAAACATCCACAAGCTTATTTTCAGTCTCTCCTGAGTGGATTTAGGCTAAATAAGAAGGCAGACACAGTTTTATTTGAGTTTGGTGTAGAAATGTTTCAATACAAGCTTGGCTTCAAAACAACATTTTCTCGCTGAGAAAAGGCGATTATGAGCATAAAAGGATGCTTGAATTACATGCATTGACTGTCTTTTAAGGAAACATGCCACAAGTTTATTTTCAGTCTCTCCTGAGAGGATTTAGGCTAAATAAGAAGGCAGACACAGTTTTATTTGAGTTTGGTGCAGAAATTGTTCAATACAAGCTTGGCTTCAAAACAGCATTTTCTCGCTGAGAAAAGGCGATTGCGAGCATAAATGGATGCTTGAATTACATGCATTTACTGTCTTTTAAGGAAACATGCCACAAGCTTATTTTCAGTCTCTCCTGAGTGGATTTAGGCTAAATAAGAAGGCAGACACAGTTTTATTTTAGTTTGGTGCAGAAATTGTTAAATACAAGCTTGGCTTCAAAACAGCATTTTCTCGCTGAGAAAAGGCGATTTGAGCATAAAAGGATGCTTGAATTACATGCATTGACTGTCTTTTAAGGAAACATGCCACAAGTTTATTTTCAGTCTCTCCTGAGTGGAATTAGGCTAAATAAGAAGGCAGACACAGTTTTATTTGAGTTTGGTCCAGAAATTGTTCAATACAAGCTTGGTTTCAAAACAGCATTTTCTCGCTGAGAAAAGGCGATTTGAGCATAAAAGGATGCTTGAATTACATGCATTGACTGTCTTTTAAGGAAACATCCCACAAGCTTATTTTCAGTCTCTCCTGAGTGGATTTAGGCTAAATAAGAAGGCAGACACAGTTTTATTTGAGTTTGGTGCAGAAATTGTTCAATACAAGCTTTGGCTTCAAAACAGCATTTTCTCGCTGAGAAAAGGCGATTGCGAGCATAAAAGGATGCTTGAATTACATGCATTTACTGTCTTTTAAGGAAACATCCCACAAGCTTGTTTATATGTTCTGCTGAGTGGATTTGGGCTAAGTAAGAAGGCAGACACAGTTTTATTTGAGTTTCGTGCAGAAATTGTTCACTACAAGCTTGGCTTCAAAACAGCATTTTCTCGCTGAGAAAAGGCGATTGCGAGCATAAATGGATGCTTGAATTACATGCATTTACTGTCTTTTAAGGAAACATCCCACAACGATATTTATTAGTTCTGCTAAGTGGATTTATGCTAAATAAGAAGGCAGACACAGTTTTATTTGAGTTTGGTGCAGAAATTGTTCAATACAAGCTTGGCTTCAAAACAACATTTTCTCGCTGAGAAAAGGCGATTATGAGCATAAAAGGATGCTTGAATTACATGCATTTACTGTCTTTTAAGGAAACATCCACAACGATATTTATTAGTTCTGCTAAGTGGATTTAGGCTAAATAAGAAGGCAGACACAGTTTTATTTGAGTTTGGTGCAGAAATTGTTCAATACAAGCTTGGCTTCAAAACAGCATTTTCTCGCTGAGAAAAGGCGATTTGCAGCATAAAAGGATGCTTGAATTACATGCATTTACTGTCTTTTAAGGAAACATCCACAAGCTTGTTTATATGTTCTGCTGAGTGGATTTGGGCTAAATAAGAAGGCAGACACAGTTTTATTTGAGTTTGGTGCAGAAATTGTTCAATACAAGCTTGGTTTAAAACAGCATTTTCTCGCTGAGAAAAGGCGATTATGAGCATAAAAAGGATGCTTGAATTACATGCATTTATTGTCTTTTAAGGAAACATCCCACAAGCTTGTTTATATGTTCAACTGAGTGGATCTAGGCTAAATAAGAAGGCAGACACAGTTTTATTTGAGTTTGGTGCAGAAATTGTTCAATACAAGCTTGGCTTCAAAATAGCATTTTCTCGCTGAGAAAAGGCGATTGCAGCATAAAAGGATGCTTGAATTACATGCATTTACTGTCTTTTAAGGAAACATCCCACAACGATATTTATTAGCTCTGCTAAGTGGATTTATGCTAAATAAGAAGGCAGACACAGTTTTATTTGAGTTTGGTGCAGAAATTGTTCAATACAAGCTTGGTTTCAAAACAGCATTTTCTCGCTGAGAAAAGGCGATTATGAGCATAAATGGATGCTTGAATTACATGCATTTACTGTCTTTTAGGGAAACATCCCACAAGCTTATATTCAGTCTCTCCTGAGTGGATTTAGGCTAAATAAGAAGGCAGACACAGTTTTATTTGAGTTTGGTGCAGAAATTGTTCAATACAAGCTTGGCTTCAAAACAGCATTTTCTCGCTGAGAAAAGGTGATTGCGAGCATAAAAAGGATGCTTGAATTACATGCATTTACTGTCTTTTAAGGAAACATCCCACAACGATATTTATTAGTTCTGCTAAGTGGATTTATGCTAAATAAGAAGGCAGACACAGTTTTATTTGAGTTTGGTGCAGAAATTGTTCAATACAAGCTTAGCTTCAAAACAGCATTTTCTCGCTGAGAAAAGGCGAATGCGAGCATAAAAGGATGCTTGAATTACATGCATTTACTGTCTTTTAAGGAAACATCCCACAACGATATTTATTAGTTCTGCTAAGTGGATTTAGGCTAAATAAGAAGGCAGACACAGTTTTATTTGAGTTTGGTGCAGAAATTGTTCAATACAAGCTTGGCTTCAAAACAGCATTTTCTCGCTGAGAAAAGGCGATTGCGAGCGGAAGAGGATGCTTGAATTACATGCATTTACTGTTTTTTAAGGTAACATCCCACACCGATATTTATTAGTTCTGCTAAGTGGATTTATGCTAAGTAAGAAGGCAGACACAGTTTTATTTGAGTTTGCTGTAGAAATTTTTCAATACAAGCTTGGCTTCAAAACAGCATTTTCTCGCTGAGAAAAGGCGATTGCGAGCATAAATGGATGCTTGAATTACATGCATTTACTGTCTTTTAAGGAAACATCCCACAAGCTTGTTTATATGTTCTGCTGAGTGGATTTGGGCTAAATAAGAAGGCAGATACAGTTTTATTTGAGTTTGGTGCAGAAATTGTTCAATACAAGCTTGGCTTCAAAACAGCATTTTCTCGCTGAGAAAAGGCGATTATGAGCATAAATGGATGCTTGAATTACATGCATTTACTGTCTTTTAAGGAAACATGCCACAAGCTTATTTTCAGTCTCTCCTGAGTGGATTTAGGCTAAATAAGAAGGCAGACACAGTTTTATTTGAGTTTGGTGCAGAAATTGTTCAATACAAGCTTGGCTTCAAAACAGCATTTTCTCGCTGAGAAAAGGCGATTATGAGCATAAAAAGGATGCTTGAATTACATGCATTTACTGTCTTTTAAGGAAACATCCCACAACGATATTTATTAGTTCTGCTAAGTGGATTTAGGCTAAATAAGAAGGCAGACACAGTTTTATTTGAGTTTGGTGCAGAAATTGTTCAATACAAGCTTGGCTTCAAAACAGTATTTTCTCGCTGAGAAAAGGCGATTTGAGCATAAAAGGATGCTTGAATTACATGCATTTACTGTCTTTTAAGGAAACATCCCACAAGCTTATTTTCAGTCTCTCCTGAGTGGATTTAGGCTAAATAAGAAGGCAGACACAGTTTTATTTGAGTTTGGTGTAGAAATGTTTCAATACAAGCTTGGCTTCAAAACAACATTTTCTCGCTGAGAAAAGGCGATTGCGAGCATAAAAGGATGCTTGAATTACATGCATTGACTGTCTTTTAAGGAAACATGCCACAAGTTTATTTTCAGTCTCTCCTGAGAGGATTTAGGCTAAATAAGAAGGCAGACACAGTTTTATTTGAGTTTGGTGCAGAAATTGTTCAATACAAGCTTGGCTTCAAAACAGCATTTTCTCGCTGAGAAAAGGCGATTGCGAGCATAAATGGATGCTTGAATTACATGCATTTACTGTCTTTTAAGGAAACATGCCACAAGCTTATTTTCAGTCTCTCCTGAGTGGATTTAGGCTAAATAAGAAGGCAGACACAGTTTTATTTTAGTTTGGTGCAGAAATTGTTAAATACAAGCTTGGCTTCAAAACAGCATTTTCTCGCTGAGAAAAGGCGATTGCGAGCATAAAAGGATGCTTGAATTACATGCATTGACTGTCTTTTAAGGAAACATGCCACAAGTTTATTTTCAGTCTCTCCTGAGTGGAATTAGGCTAAATAAGAAGGCAGACACAGTTTTATTTGAGTTTGGTCCAGAAATTGTTCAATACAAGCTTGGCTTCAAAACAGCATTTTCTCGCTGAGAAAAGGCGATTATGAAAGCATAAAAGGATGCTTGAATTACATGCATTGACTGTCTTTTAAGGAAACATCCCACAAGCTTATTTTCAGTCTCTCCTGAGTGGATTTAGGCTAAATAAGAAGGCAGACACAGTTTTATTTGAGTTTGGTGCAGAAATTGTTCAATACAAGCTTTGGCTTCAAAACAGCATTTTCTCGCTGAGAAAAGGCGATTATGAGCATAAAAGGATGCTTGAATTACATGCATTTACTGTCTTTTAAGGAAACATCCACAAGCTTGTTTATATGTTCTGCTGAGTGGATTTGGGCTAAGTAAGAAGGCAGACACAGTTTTATTTGAGTTTCGTGCAGAAATTGTTCACTACAAGCTTGGCTTCAAAACAGCATTTTCTCGCTGAGAAAAGGCGATTCGATTGAGCATAAATGGATGCTTGAATTACATGCATTTACTGTCTTTTAAGGAAACATCCACAACGATATTTATTAGTTCTGCTAAGTGGATTTATGCTAAATAAGAAGGCAGACACAGTTTTATTTGAGTTTGGTGCAGAAATTGTTCAATACAAGCTTGGCTTCAAAACAACATTTTCTCGCTGAGAAAAGGCGATTGCGAGCATAAAAGGATGCTTGAATTACATGCATTTACTGTCTTTTAAGGAAACATCCCACAACGATATTTATTAGTTCTGCTAAGTGGATTTAGGCTAAATAAGAAGGCAGACACAGTTTTATTTGAGTTTGGTGCAGAAATTGTTCAATACAAGCTTGGTTTCAAAACAGCATTTTCTCGCTGAGAAAAGGCGATTATGAGCATAAAAGGATGCTTGAATTACATGCATTTACTGTCTTTTAAGGAAACATCCACAAGCTTGTTTATATGTTCTGCTGAGTGGATTTGGGCTAAATAAGAAGGCAGACACAGTTTTATTTGAGTTTGGTGCAGAAATTGTTCAATACAAGCTTGGCTTCAAAACAGCATTTTCTCGCTGAGAAAAGGCGATTGCGAGCATAAAAAGGATGCTTGAATTACATGCATTTATTGTCTTTTAAGGAAACATCCCACAAGCTTGTTTATATGTTCAACTGAGTGGATCTAGGCTAAATAAGAAGGCAGACACAGTTTTATTTGAGTTTGGTGCAGAAATTGTTCAATACAAGCTTGGTTTTCAAAATAGCATTTTCTCGCTGAGAAAAGGCGATTACGAGCATAAAAGGATGCTTGAATTACATGCATTTACTGTCTTTTAAGGAAACATCCCACAACGATATTTATTAGCTCTGCTAAGTGGATTTATGCTAAATAAGAAGGCAGACACAGTTTTATTTGAGTTTGGTGCAGAAATTGTTCAATACAAGCTTGGCTTCAAAACAGCATTTTCTCGCTGAGAAAAGGCGATTTGCAGCATAAATGGATGCTTGAATTACATGCATTTACTGTCTTTTAGGGAAACATCCCACAAGCTTATATTCAGTCTCTCCTGAGTGGATTTAGGCTAAATAAGAAGGCAGACACAGTTTTATTTGAGTTTGGTGCAGAAATTGTTCAATACAAGCTTGGCTTCAAAACAGCATTTTCTCGCTGAGAAAAGGTGATTTGCGAGCATAAAAAGGATGCTTGAATTACATGCATTTACTGTCTTTTAAGGAAACATCCCACAACGATATTTAGTAGTTCAACTAAGTGGATTTATGCTAAATAAGAAGGCAGGCACAGTTTTTTTTGAGTTTGGTGCAGAAATTGTTCAATAAAAGCTTGGCTTCAAAACAGCATTTTTCGCTGAGAAAAGGCGATTATGAGCATAAAAGGATGCTTGAATTACATGCATTTATTGTCTTTTAAGGAAACATCCCACAACGATATTTATTAGTTCTGCTAAGTGGATGTATGCTAAATAAGAAGGCAGACACAGTTTTTTTTGAGTTTGGTGCAGAAATTTTTCAATACAAGCTTGGCTTCAAAACAGCATTTTCTCGCTGAGAAAAGGCGATTGCAGCATAAAAGGATGCTTGATACATGCATTTACTGTCTTTTAAGGAAACATCCCACAACGAAATTTATTAGTTCTGCTGAGTGGATTTATGCTAAATAAGAAGGCAGACACAGTTTTATTTGAGTTTGGTGCAGAAATTGTTCAATACAAGCTTGGCTTTAAAACAGCATTTTCTCGCTGAGAAAAGGCGATTAAGCATAAAAGGATGCTTGAATTACATGCATTTACTGTCTTTTAAGGAAATATCCCAAAAGCTTGTTTATATGTTCTGCTGAGTGGATTTGGGCTAAATAAGAAGGCAGACACAGTTTTATTTGAGTTTGGTGCAGAAATTGTTCAATACAAGCTTGGCTTCAAAACAGCATTTTCTCGCTGAGAAAAGGCGATTATGAGCATAAAAGGATGCTTGAATTACATGCATTTACTGTCTTTTAAGGAAACATCCCACAACGATATTTATTAGTTCTGCTAAGTGGATTTAGGCTAAATAAGAAGGCAGACACAGTTTTATTCGAGTTTGCTGTAGAAATTGTTCAATACAAGCTTGGCTTAAAACAGCATTTTCTCGCTGAGAAAAGGCAATTTGCGAGCATAAATGGATGCTTGAATTACATGCATTTACTGTCTTTTAGGGAAACATCCCACAAGCTTATTTTCAGTCTCTCCTGAGTGGATTTAGGCTAAATAAGAAGGCAGACACAGTTTTATTTGAGTTTGGTGCAGAAATTGTTCAATACAAGCTTGGCTTCAAAACAGCATTTTCTCGCTGAGAAAAGGCGATTTGAGCATAAAAAGGATGCTTGAATTACATGCATTTACTGTTTTTAAGGAAACATCCACAACGATATTTATTAGTTCTGCTAAGTGGATTTATGCTAAATAAGAAGGCAGACACAGTTTTATTTGAGTTTGGTGTAGAAATGTTTCAATACAAGCTTGGCTTCAAAACACCATTTTCTCGCTGAGAAAAGGCGATTATGAGCATAAAAGGATGCTTGAATTACATGCATTTACTGTCTTTTAAGGAAACATCCACAACGATATTTATTAGTTCTGCTGAGTGGATTTATGCTAAATAAGAAGGCAGACACAGTTTTATTTGAGTTTGGTGCAGAAATTGTTCAATACAAGCTTGGTTTAAAACAGCATTTTCTCGCTGAGAAAAGGCGATTGCAGCATAAAAGGATGCTTGAATTACATGCATTTACTGTCTTTTAAGGAAACATCCACAAGCTTGTTTATATGTTCTGCTGAGTGGATTTGGGCTAAATAAGAAGGCAGACACAGTTTTATTTGAGTTTGGTGCAGAAATTGTTCAATACAAGCTTGGCTTCAAAACAGCATTTTCTCGCTGAGAAAAGGCGATTATGAGCATAAAAGGATGCTTGAATTACATGCATTTACTGTCTTTTAAGGAAACATCCACAAGCTTGTTTATATGTTCTGCTGAGTGGATTTGGGCTAAATAAGAAGGCAGACACAGTTTTATTTGAGTTTGGTGCAGAAATTGTTCAATACAAGCTTGGCTTCAAAACAGCATTTTCTCGCTGAGAAAAGGCGATTGCAGCATAAAAGGATGCTTGAATTACATGCATTTACTGTCTTTTAAGGAAACATGCCACAAGCTTATTTTCAGTCTCTCCTGAGTGGATTTAGGCTAAATAAGAAGGCAGACACAGTTTTATTTGAGTTTGGTGTAGAAATTGTTCAATACAGGCTTGGCTTCAAAACAGCATTTTTCGCTGAGAAAAGGCGACATGAGCATAAAAGGATGCTTGAATTTACATGCATTTACTGTCTTTTAAGGAAACATCCACAAGCTTGTTTATATGTTCTGCTGAGTGGATTTGGGCTAAATAGGAAGGCAGACACAGTTTTATTTGAGTTTGGTGCAGAAATTGTTCAATACAAGCTTGGCTTCAAAACAGCATTTTTCGCTGAGAAAAGGCGATTGCGAGCATAAAAGGATGCTTGAATTACATGCATTTACTGTCTTTTAAGGAAACATCCCACAAGCTTGTTTATATGTTCTGCTGAGTGGATTTGGGCTAAATAAGAAGGCAGACACAGTTTTATTTGAGTTTGGTGCAGAAATTGTTCAATACAAGCTTGGTTTTCAAAACAGCATTTTCTCGCTGAGAAAAGGCGATTGCGAAAGCATAAAAGGATGCTTGAATTACATGCATGCATTTACTGTCTTTTAAGGAAACATCCACAACGATATTTATTAGTTCTGCTTAGTGGATTTATGCTAAATAAGAAGGCAGACACAGTTTTATTTGCGTTTGGTGCAGAAATTGTTCAATACAAGCTTGGCTTCAAAAACAGCATTTTCTCGCTGAGAAAAGGCGATTAGTGAGCATAAATGGATGCTTGAATTACATGCATTTACTGTCTTTTAGGGAAACATCCCACAAGCTTATTTTCAGTCTCTCCTGAGTGGATTTAGGCTAAATAAGAAGGCAGACACAGTTTTATTTGAGTTTGGTGCAGAAATTGTTCAATACAAGCTTGGCATCAAAACAGCATTGTCTCGCTGAGAAAAGGCGATTGCGAGCATAAAAGGATGCTTGAATTACATGCATTTACTGTCTTTTAAGGAAACATCCCACAAGCTTGTTTATATGTTCTGCTGAGTGGATTTAGGCTAAATAAGAAGGCAGACACAGTTTTATTTGAGTTTGGTGCAGAAATTTTTCAATACAAGCTTGGCTTCAAAACAGCATTTTCTCGCTGAGAAAAGGCGATTGCGAGCATAAAAGGATGCTTGAATTACATGCATTTACTGTTTTTTCAGGAAACATCCCACAACGATATTTATTAGTTCTGCTAAGTGGATTTATGCTAAGTAAGAAGGCAGACACAGTTTTATTTGAGTTTGCTGTAGAAATTTTTCAATACAAGCTTGGCTTCAAAACAGCATTTTCTCGCTGAGAAAAGGCGATTGCGAGCATAAATGGATGCTTGAATTACATGCATTTACTGTCTTTTAAGGAAACATCCCACAAGCTTGTTTATATGTTCTGCTGAGTGGATTTGGGCTAAGTAAGAAGGCAGACACAGTTTTATTTGAGTTTGGTGCAGAAATTGTTCAATACAAGCTTGGCTTCAAAACAGCATTTTCTCGCTGAGAAAAGGCGACAGAGCATAAATGGATGCTTGAATTACATGCATTTACTGTCTTTTAGGGAAACATCCACAAGCTTATTTTCAGTCTCTCCTGAGTGGATTTAGGCTAAATAAGAAGGCAGACACAGTTTTATTTGAGTTTGGTGCAGAAATTGTTCAATACAAGCTTGGCTTCAAAACAACATTTTCTCGCTGAGAAAAGGCGATTTGAGCATAAAAGGATGCTTGAATTACATGCATTGACTGTCTTTTAAAGAAAACATCCCACAAGCTTATTTTCAGTCTCTCCTGAGTGGATTTAGGCTAAATAAGAAGGCAGACACAGTTTTATTTGAGTTTGGTGCAGAAATTGTTCAATACAAGCTTGGCTTCAAAACAGCATTTTCTCGCTGAGAAAAGGCGATTTGAGCATAAAAGGATGCTTGAATTACATGCATTTACTGTCTTTTAAGGAAACATCCCACAACGATATTTATTAGTTCTGCTAAGTGGATTTATGCTAAATAAGAAGGCAGACACAGTTTTATTTGAGTTTGGTGCAGAAATTGTTCAATACAAGCTTGGTTTAAAACAGCATTTTCTCGCTGAGAAAAGGCGATTATGAGCATAAAAGGATGCTTGAATTACATGCATTTACTGTCTTTTAAGGAAACATCCCACAAGCTTGTTTATATGTTCTGCTGAGTGGATTTAGGCTAAATAAGAAGGCAGACACAGTTTTATTTGAGTTTGGTGCAGAAATTGTTCAATACAAGCTTGGCTTCAAAACAGCATTTTCTCGCTGAGAAAAGGCGATTATGAGCATAAAAGGATGCTTGAATTACATGCATTTACTGTCTTTTAAGGAAACATGCCAGAAGCTTGTTTATATGGTATGCTGAGTGGATTTAGGCTAAATAAGAAGGCAGACACAGTTTTATTTGAGTTTGGTGCAGAAATTGTTCAATACAAGCTTGGCTTCAAAACAGCATTTTCTCGCTGAGAAAAGATGATTGCGAGCATAAAAGGATGCTTGAATTACATGCATTTACTGTCTTTTAAGGAAACATCCCACAACGATATTTATTAGTTCTGCTAAGTGGATTTATGCTAAATAAGAAGGCAGACACAGTTTTATTTGAGTTTGGTGCAGAAATTGTTCAACACAAGCTTGGCTTCAAAACAGCATTTTCTCGCTGAGAAAAGGCGATTGCGAGCATAAAAGGATGCTTGAATTACATGCATTTACTGTCTTTTAAGGAAACATGCCACAAGCTTGTTTATAAGTTCTGCTGTGTGGATTTAGGCTAAATAAGAAGGCAGACACAGTTTTATTTGAGTTTGGTGCAGAAATTGTTCAATACAAGCTTGGCTTCAAAACAGTATTTTCTCGCTGAGAAAAGGCGACATGAGCATAAAAGGATGCTTGAATTACATGCATTGACTGTCTTTTAAGGAAACATGCCACAAGTTTATTTTCAGTCTCTCCTGAGTGGAATTAGGCTAAATAAGAAGGCAGACACAGTTTTATTTGAGTTTGGTGCAGAAATTGTTCAATACAAGCTTGGTTTCAAAACAGCATTTTTCGTTTAGAAAAGGCGATTGCGAGCATAAAAGGATGCTTGAATTACATGCATTTACTGTCTTTTAAGGAAACATGCCACAAGCTTATTTTCAGTCTCTCCTGAGTGGATTTATGCTAAATAAGAAGGCAGACACAGTTTTATTTGCGTTTGGTGCAGAAATTGTTCAATACAAGCTTGGTTTTAAAACAACATTTTCTCGCTGAGAAAAGGCGACATGAGCATAAATGGATGCTTGAATTACATGCATTTACTGTCTTTTAAGGAAACATGCCAGAAGCTTGTTTATATGTTCTGCTGAGTGGATTTAGGCTAAATAAGAAGGCAGACACAGTTTTATTTGAGTTTGGTGCAGAAATTGTTCAATACAAGCTTGGCTTCAAAACAGCATTTTCTCGCTGAGAAAAGGCGTTTTGAGCATAAAAGGATGCTTGAATTACATGCATTTACTGTCTTTTAAGGAAACATCCCACAACGATATTTATTAGTTCTGCTAAGTGGATTTATGCTAAATAAGAAGGCAGACACAGTTTTATTTGAGTTTGGTGCAGAAATTGTTCAATACAAGCTTGGCTTCAAAACAGCATTTTCTCGCTGAGAAAAGGCGATTATGAGCATAAAAGGATGCTTGAATTACATGCATTTACTGTCTTTTAAGGAAACATCCCACAACGATATTTATTAGTTCTGCTAAGTGGATTTAGGCTAAATAAGAAGGCAGACACAGTTTTATTTGAGTTTGGTGCAGAAATTGTTCAATACAAGCTTGGTTTCAAAACAGCATTTTCTCGCTGAGAAAAGGCGATTATGCGGAAGAGGATGCTTGAATTACATGCATTTACTGTTTTTAAGGTAACATCCCACAACGATATTTATTAGTTCTGCTAAGTGGATTTATGCTAAGTAAGAAGGCAGACACAGTTTTATTTGAGTTTGCTGTAGAAATTTTTCAATACAAGCTTGGCTTCAAAACAGCATTTTCTCGCTGAGAAAAGGCGATTATGTAGCATAAATGGATGCTTGAATTACATGCATTTACTGTCTTTTAAGGAAACATCCCACAAGCTTGTTTATATGTTCTGCTGAGTGGATTTGGGCTAAATAAGAAGGCAGATACAGTTTTATTTGAGTTTGGTGCAGAAATTGTTCAATACAAGCTTGGTTTCAAAACAGCATTTTCTCGCTGAGAAAAGGCGATTGCATGAGCATAAATGGATGCTTGAATTACATGCATTGACTGTCTTTTAAGGAAACATGCCACAAGCTTATTTTCAGTCTCTCCTGAGTGGATTTAGGCTAAATAAGAAGGCAGACACAGTTTTATTTGAGTTTGGTGCAGAAATTGTTAAATACAAGCTTGGCTTCAAAACAGCATTTTCTCGCTGAGAAAAGGCGATTATGAGCATAAAAGGATGCTTGAATTACATGCATTGACTGTCTTTTAAGGAAACATGCCACAAGTTTATTTTCAGTCTCTCCTGAGTGGAATTAGGCTAAATAAGAAGGCAGACACAGTTTTATTTGAGTTTGGTGCAGAAATTGTTCAATACAAGCTTGGTTTCAAAACAGCATTTTCTCGCTGAGAAAAGGCGATTATGAGCATAAAAGGATGCTTGAATTACATGCATTGACTGTCTTTTAAGGAAACATGCCACAAGTTTATTTTCAGTCTCTCCTGAGTGAATTTAGGCTAAATAAGAAGGCAGACACAGTTTTATTTGAGTTTGGTGCAGAAATTGTTCAATACAAGCTTGGCTTCAAAACAGCATTTTCTCGCTGAGAAAAGGCGATTATGAGCATAAAAGGATGCTTGAATTACATGCATTTACTGTCTTTTAAGGAAACATGCCACAAGCTTATTTTCAGTCTCTCCTGAGTGGATTTATGCTAAATAAGAAGGCAGACACAGTTTTATTTGCGTTTGGTGCAGAAATTGTTCGCTACAAGCTTGGTTTCAAAACAGCATTTTCTCGCTGAGAAAAGGCGATTCATGAGCATAAATGGATGCTTAAATTACATGCATTTACTGTCTTTTAGGTAAAAATCCCACAAGCTTATTTTCAGTCTCTCCTGAGTGGATTTAGGCTAAATAAGAAGGCAGACACAGTTTTATTTGAGTTTGGTGCAGAAATTGTTCAATACAAGCTTGGCTTCAAAACAACATTTTCTCGCTGAGAAAAGGCGATTGCGAGCATAAAAGGATGCTTGAATTACATGCATTTACTGTCTTTTAAGGAAACATCCCACAAGCTTGTTTATATGTTCTGCTGAGTGGATTTGGGCTAAGTAAGAAGGCAGACACAGTTTTATTTGAGTTTGGTGCAGAAATTGTTCAATACAAGCTTGGTTTCAAAACAGCATTTTCTCGCTGAGAAAAGGCGATTGCATGAGCATAAAAGGATGCTTGAATTACATGCATTTACTGTCTTTTAAGGAAACATGCCACAAGCTTATTTTCAGTCTCTCCTGAGTGGATTTATGCTAAATAAGAAGGCAGACACAGTTTTATTTTGCGTTTGGTGCAGAAATTGTTCACTACAAGCTTGGTTTCAAAACAGCATTTTCTCGCTGAGAAAAGGCGATTATGAGCATAAATGGATGCTTGAATTACATGCATTTACTGTCTTTTAAGGAAACATCCCACAACGATATTTATTAGTTCTGCTAAGTGGATTTAGGCTAAATAAGAAGGCAGACACAGTTTTATTTGCGTTTGGTGCAGAAATTGTTCAATACAAGCTTGGCTTCAAAACAGCATTTTCTCGCTGAGAAAAGGCGACATGAGCATAAGAGGATGCTTGAATTACATGCATTTACTGTTTTTAAGGTAACATCCCACAACGATATTTATTAAGTTCTGCTAAGTGGATTTATGCTAAATAAGAAGGCAGACACAGTTTTATTTGAGTTTGGTGCAGAAATTGTTCAATACAAGCTTGGCTTCAAAACAGCATTTTCTCGCTGAGAAAAGGCGATTATGTAGCATAAAAGGATGCTTGAATTACATGCATTGACTGTCTTTTAAGGAAACATGCCACAAGTTTATTTTCAGTCTCTCCTGAGTGAATTTAGGCTAAATAAGAAGGCAGACACAGTTTTATTTGAGTTTGGTGCAGAAATTGTTCAATACAAGCTTGGCTTCAAAACAGCATTTTCTCGCTGAGAAAAGGCGATTGCGAGCATAAAAGGATGCTTGAATTACATGCATTTACTGTCTTTTAAGGAAACATGCCACAAGCTTATTTTCAGTCTCTCCTGAGTGGATTTATGCTAAATAAGAAGGCAGACACAGTTTTATTTGCGTTTGGTGCAGAAATTGTTCGCTACAAGCTTGGCTTCAAAACAGCATTTTCTCGCTGAGAAAAGGCGATTGCGAGCATAAATGGATGCTTAAATTACATGCATTTACTGTCTTTTAGGTAAAAATCCCACAAGCTTATTTTCAGTCTCTCCTGAGTGGATTTAGGCTAAATAAGAAGGCAGACACAGTTTTATTTGAGTTTGGTGCAGAAATTGTTCAATACAAGCTTGGCTTCAAAACAACATTTTCTCGCTGAGAAAAGGCGATTGCGAGCATAAAAGGATGCTTGAATTACATGCATTTACTGTCTTTTAAGGAAACATCCCACAAGCTTGTTTATATGTTCTGCTGAGTGGATTTATGCTAAATAAGAAGGCAGACACAGTTTTATTTGAGTTTGGTGCAGAAATTTTTCAATACAAGCTTGGCTTCAAAACAGCATTTTCTCGCTGAGAAAAGGCGATTATGAGCATAAAAGGATGCTTGAATTACATGCATTTACTGTCTTTTAAGGAAACATCCCACAAGCTTGTTTATATGTTCTGCTGAGTGGATTTGGGCTAAGTAAGAAGGCAGACACAGTTTTATTTGAGTTTGGTGCAGAAATTGTTCAATACAAGCTTGGTTCAAAACAGCATTTTCTCGCTGAGAAAAGGCGATTATGAGCATAAAAGGATGCTTGAATTACATGCATTTACTGTCTTTTAAGGAAACATGCCACAAGCTTATTTTCAGTCTCTCCTGAGTGGATTTATGCTAAATAAGAAGGCAGACACAGTTTTATTTGCGTTTGGTGCAGAAATTGTTCACTACAAGCTTGGTTTAAAACAGCATTTTCTCGCTGAGAAAAGGCGATTGCGAGCATAAATGGATGCTTGAATTACATGCATTTACTGTCTTTTAAGGAAACATCCCACAACGATATTTATTAGTTCTGCTAAGTGGATTTAGGCTAAATAAGAAGGCAGACACAGTTTTATTTGAGTTTGGTGCAGAAATTGTTCAATACAAGCTTGCTTTCAAAACAGCATTTTCTCGCTGAGAAAAGGCGACATGACATAAAAGGATGCTTGAATTACATGCATTGACTGTCTTTTAAGGAAACATGCCACAAGTTTATTTTCAGTCTCTCCTGAGTGGATTTGGGCTAAGTAAGAAGGCAGACACAGTTTTATTTGAGTTTGGTGCAGAAATTGTTCAATACAAGCTTGGTTTCAAAACAGCATTTTCTCGCTGAGAAAAGGCGATTATGAGCATAAAAGGATGCTTGAATTACATGCATTTACTGTCTTTTAAGGAAACATGCCACAAGCTTATTTTCAGTCTCTCCTGAGTGGATTTATGCTAAATAAGAAGGCAGACACAGTTTTATTTGCGTTTGGTGCAGAAATTGTTCACTACAAGCTTGGCTTCAAAACAGCATTTTCTCGCTGAGAAAAGGCGATTACATGAGCATAAATGGATGCTTGAATTACATGCATTTACTGTCTTTTAGGGAAACATCCACAAGCTTATTTTCAGTCTCTCCTGAGTGGATTTAGGCTAAATAAGAAGGCAGACACAGTTTTATTTGAGTTTGGTGCAGAAATTGTTCAATACAAGCTTGGTTTCAAAACAGCATTTTCTCGCTGAGAAAAGGCGATTATGAGCATAAATGGATGCTTGAATTAAATGCATTTACTGTCTTTTAAGGAAACATCCCACAACGATATTTATTAGTTCTGCTAAGTGGATTTATGCTAAATAAGAAGGCAGACACAGTTTTATTTGAGTTTGGTGCAGAAATTGTTCAATACAAGCTTGGCTTCAAAACAGCATTTTCTCGCTGAGAAAAGGCGATTATGAGCATAAAAGGATGCTTGAATTACATGCATTTACTGTCTTTTAAGGAAACATCCCACAACGATATTTATTAGTTCTGCTAAGTGGATTTAGGCTAAATAAGAAGGCAGACACAGTTTTATTTGAGTTTGGTGCAGAAATTGTTCAATACAAGCTTGGCTTCAAAACAGTATTTTCTCGCTGAGAAAAGGCGATTGCGAGCATAAAAGGATGCTTGAATTACATGCATTTACTGTCTTTTAAGGAAACATCCCACAAGCTTATTTTCAGTCTCTCCTGAGTGGATTTAGGCTAAATAAGAAGGCAGACACAGTTTTATTTGAGTTTGGTGTAGAAATGTTTCAATACAAGCTTGGCTTCAAAACAACATTTTCTCGCTGAGAAAAGGCGATTATGAGCATAAAAGGATGCTTGAATTACATGCATTGACTGTCTTTTAAGGAAACATGCCACAAGTTTATTTTCAGTCTCTCCTGAGAGGATTTAGGCTAAATAAGAAGGCAGACACAGTTTTATTTGAGTTTGGTGCAGAAATTGTTCAATACAAGCTTGGCTTCAAAACAGCATTTTCTCGCTGAGAAAAGGCGATTACGAGCATAAATGGATGCTTGAATTACATGCATTTACTGTCTTTTAAGGAAACATGCCACAAGCTTATTTTCAGTCTCTCCTGAGTGGATTTAGGCTAAATAAGAAGGCAGACACAGTTTTATTTGAGTTTGGTGCAGAAATTGTTAAATACAAGCTTGGTTCAAAACAGCATTTTCTCGCTGAGAAAAGGCGATTATGAGCATAAAAGGATGCTTGAATTACATGCATTTACTGTCTTTTAAGGAAACATCCCACAAGCTTGTTTATATGTTCTGCTGAGTGGATTTGGGCTAAGTAAGAAGGCAGACACAGTTTTATTTGAGTTTGGTGCAGAAATTGTTCAATACAAGCTTGGCTTCAAAACAGCATTTTCTCGCTGAGAAAAGGCGATTATGAGCATAAAAGGATGCTTGAATTACATGCATTTACTGTCTTTTAAGGAAACATGCCACAAGCTTATTTTCAGTCTCTCCTGAGTGGATTTATGCTAAATAAGAAGGCAGACACAGTTTTATTTGCGTTTGGTGCAGAAATTGTTCACTACAAGCTTGGTTTCAAAACAGCATTTTTCGCTGAGAAAAGGCGATTATGAGCATAAATGGATGCTTGAATTACATGCATTTACTGTCTTTTAAGGAAACATCCAACAACGATATTTATTAGTTCTGCTAAGTGGATTTATGCTAAATAAGAAGGCAGACACAGTTTTATTTGAGTTTGGTGCAGAAATTGTTCAATACAAGCTTGGCTTCAAAACAGCATTTTCTCGCTGAGAAAAGGCGATTATGAGCATAAAAAGGATGCTTGAATTACATGCATTTACTGTCTTTTAAGGAAACATCCCACAACGATATTTATTAGTTCTGCTAAGTGGATTTAGGCTAAATAAGAAGGCAGACACAGTTTTATTTGAGTTTGGTGCAGAAATTGTTCAATACAAACTTGGTTTCAAAACAGCATTTTCTCGCTGAGAAAAGGCGATTTGAGCATAAAAGGATGCTTGAATTACATGCATTGACTGTCTTTTAAGGAAACATCCCACAAGCTTATTTTCAGTCTCTCCTGAGTGGATTTAGGCTAAATAAGAAGGCAGACACAGTTTTATTTGAGTTTGGTGCAGAAATTGTTCAATACAAGCTTGGCTTCAAAACAGCATTTTCTCGCTGAGAAAAGGCGATTGCGAGCATAAATGGATGCTTGAATTACATACATTTACTGTCTTTTAAGGAAACATCCCACAAGCTTGTTTATATGTTGTGCTGAGTGGATTTGGGCTAAATAAGAAGGCAGACACAGTTTTATTTGAGTTTGGTGCAGAAATTGTTCAATACAAGCTTGGTTTCAAAACAGCATTTTCTCGCTGAGAAAAGGCGATTACATGAAGCATAAAAGGATGCTTGAATTACATGCATTTACTGTCTTTTAAGGAAACATCCCACAACGATATTTATTAGTTCTGCTAAGTGGATTTATGCTAAGTAAGAAGGCAGACACATTTTTATTTGAGTTTGGTGCAGAAATTGTTCAATACAAGCTTGGCTTCAAAACAGCATTTTCTCGCTGAGAAAAGGCGATTGCGAGCATAAAAGGATGCTTGAATTACATGCATTTACTGTCTTTTAAGGAAACATGCCACAAGCTTATTTTCAGTCTCTCCTGAGTGGATTTATGCTAAATAAGAAGGCAGACACAGTTTTATTTGCGTTTGGTGCAGAAATTGTTCACTACAAGCTAGGCTTCAAAACAGCATTTTCTCGCTGAGAAAAGGCGATTGCGAGCATAAATGGATGCTTGAATTACATGCATTTACTGTCTTTTAGGGAAACATCCCACAAGCTTATTTTCAGTCTCTCCTGAGTGGATTTAGGCTAAATAAGAAGGCAGACACAGTTTTATTTGAGTTTGGTGCAGAAATTGTTCAATACAAGCTTGGCTTCAAAACAACATTTTCTCGCTGAGAAAAGGCGATTATGAGCATAAAAGGATGCTTGAATTACATGCATTTACTGTCTTTTAAGGAAACATCCCACAACGATATTTATTAGTTCTGCTAAGTGGATTTATGCTAAATAAGAAGGCAGACACAGTTTTATTTGAGTTTGGTGCAGAAATTGTTCAATACAAGCTTGGTTTCAAAACAGCATTTTCTCGCTGAGAAAAGGCGATTATGAGCATAAAAGGATGCTTGAATTACATGCATTTACTGTCTTTTAAGGAAACATGCCAGAAGCTTGTTTATATGTTCTGCTGAGTGGATTTAGGCTAAATAAGAAGGCAGACACAGTTTTATTTGCGTTTGGTGCAGAAATTGTTCAATACAAGCTTGGCTTCAAAAAACAGCATTTTCTCGCTGAGAAAAGGCGATTGCGAGCATAAATGGATGCTTGAATTACATGCATTTACTGTCTTTTAGGAAACATCCCACAAGCTTATTTTCAGTCTCTCCTGAGTGGATTTAGGCTAAATAAGAAGGCAGACACAGTTTTATTTGAGTTTGGTGCAGAAATTGTTCAATACAAGCTTGGCTTCAAAACAGCATTTTCTCGCTGAGAAAAGGCGATTGAGAGCATAAAAGGATGCTTGAATTACATGCATTGACTGTCTTTTAAGGAAACATGCCACAAGTTTATTTTCAGTGTCTCCTGATTGGAATTAGGCTAAATAAGAAGGCAGACACAGTTTTATTTGAGTTTGGTGCAGAAATTGTTCAATACAAGCTTGGCTTCAAAACAGCATTTTCTCGCTGAGAAAAGGCGATTGCGAGCATAAAAGGATGCTTGAATTACATGCATTTACTGTGTTTTAAGGAAACATCCCACAAGCTTATTTTCAGTCTCTCCTGAGTGGATTTAGGCTAAATAAGAAGGCAGACACAGTTTTATTTGAGTTTGGTGCAGAAATTGTTCAATACAAGCTTGGCTTCAAAACAACATTTTCTCGCTGAGAAAAGGCGATTATGAGCATAAAAGGATGCTTGAATTACATGCATTTACTGTCTTTTAAGGAAACATCCCACAACGATATTTATTAGTTCTGCTAAGTGGATTTATGCTAAATAAGAAGGCAGACACAGTTTTATTTGAGTTTGGTGCAGAAATTGTTCAATACAAGCTTGGCTTCAAAACAGCATTTTCTCGCTGAGAAAAGGCGATTATGAGCATAAAAAGGATGCTTGAATTACATGCATTTACTGTCTTTTAAGGAAACATCCCACAACGATATTTATTAGTTCTGCTAAGTGGATTTAGGCTAAATAAGAAGGCAGACACACAGTTTTATTTGAGTTTGGTGCAGAAATTGTTCAATACAAGCTTGGCTTCAAAACAGCATTTTCTCGCTGAGAAAAGGCGATTATGAGCATAAAAGGATGCTTGAATTACATGCATTTACTGTCTTTTAAGGAAACATCCCACAACGATATTTATTAGTTCTGCTAAGTGGATTTATGCTAAATAAGAAGGCAGACACAGTTTTATTTGAGTTTGGTGCAGAAATTGTTCAATACAAGCTTGGCTTCAAAACAGCATTTTCTCGCTGAGAAAAGGCGATTCTGAGCATAAAAGGATGCTTGAATTACATGCATTTACTGTCTTTTAAGGAAACATCCCACAACGATATTTATTAGTTCTGCTAAGTGGATTTATGCTAAATAAGAAGGCAGACACAGTTTTATTTGAGTTTGGTGCAGAAATTGTTCAATACAAGCTTGGCTTCAAAACAGCATTTTCTCGCTGAGAGAAAAGCGATTAAAGCATAAATGGATGCTTGAATTACATACATTTACTGTCTTTTAAGGAAACATCCCACAAGCTTGTTTATATGTTGTGCTGAGTGGATTTGGGCTAAATAAGAAGGCAGACACAGTTTTATTTGAGTTTGGTGCAGAAATTGTTCAATACAAGCTTGGCTTCAAAACAGCATTTTCTCGCTAAGAAAAGGCGATTGCGAGCATAAAAGGATGCTTGAATTACATGCATTTACTGTCTTTTAAGGAAACATCCCACAACGATATTTATTAGTTCTGCTAAGTGGATTTATGCTAAGTAAGAAGGCAGACACATTTTTATTTGAGTTTGGTGCAGAAATTGTTCAATACAAGCTTGGTTTCAAAACAGCATTTTCTCGCTGAGAAAAGGCGATTATGAGCATAAAAGGATGCTTGAATTACATGCATTTACTGTCTTTTAAGGAAACATGCCACAAGCTTATTTTCAGTCTCTCCTGAGTGGATTTATGCTAAATAAGAAGGCAGACACAGTTTTATTTGCGTTTGGTGCAGAAATTGTTCACTACAAGCTAGGCTTCAAAACTGCATTTTCTCGCTGAGAAAAGGCGATTATGAGCATAAATGGATGCTTGAATTACATGCATTTACTGTCTTTTAGGGAAACATCCCACAAGCTTATTTTCAGTCTCTCCTGAGTGGATTTAGGCTAAATAAGAAGGCAGACACAGTTTTATTTGAGTTTGGTGCAGAAATTGTTCAATACAAGCTTGGCTTCAAAACAACATTTTCTCGCTGAGAAAAGGCGATTGCGAGCATAAAAGGATGCTTGAATTACATGCATTTACTGTCTTTTAAGGAAACATCCCACAACGATATTTATTAGTTCTGCTAAGTGGATTTATGCTAAATAAGAAGGCAGACACAGTTTTATTTGAGTTTGGTGCAGAAATTGTTCAATACAAGCTTGGTTTCAAAACAGCATTTTCTCGCTGAGAAAAGGCGATTTACAGCATAAAAGGATGCTTGAATTACATGCATTTACTGTCTTTTAAGGAAACATGCCAGAAGCTTGTTTATATGTTCTGCTGAGTGGATTTAGGCTAAATAAGAAGGCAGACACAGTTTTATTTGCGTTTGGTGCAGAAATTGTTCAATACAAGCTTGGCTTCAAAACAGCATTTTCTCGCTGAGAAAAGGCGATTTGAGCATAAATGGATGCTTGAATTACATGCATTTACTGTCTTTTAGGGAAACATCCCACAAGCTTATTTTCAGTCTCTCCTGAGTGGATTTAGGCTAAATAAGAAGGCAGACACAGTTTTATTTGAGTTTGGTGCAGAAATTGTTCAATACAAGCTTGGTTTCAAAACAGCATTTTCTCGCTGAGAAAAGGCGATTGAGAGCATAAAAGGATGCTTGAATTACATGCATTGACTGTCTTTTAAGGAAACATGCCACAAGTTTATTTTCAGTGTCTCCTGATTGGAATTAGGCTAAATAAGAAGGCAGACACAGTTTTATTTGAGTTTGGTGTAGAAATTGTTCAATACAAGCTTTGGCTTCAAAACAGCATTTTCTCGCTGAGAAAAGGCGATTGCGAGCATAAAAGGATGCTTGAATTACATGCATTTACTGTCTTTAAAGGAAACATCCCACAACCATATTTATTAGTTCTGCTAAGAGGATTTATGCTAAATAAGAAGGCAGACACAGTTTTATTTGAGTTTGGTGCAGAAATTGTTCAATACAAGCTTGGCTTCAAAACAGCATTTTCTCGCTGAGAAAAGGCGATTGAGAGCATAAAAGGATGCTTGAATTACATGCATTGACTGTCTTTTAAGGAAAAATCCCACAAGCTTGTTTATATGTTTTCTCGCTGAGAAAAGGCGATTGCGAGCATAAAAGGATGCTTGAATTACATGCATTTACTGTCTTTTAAGGAAACATCCCACAAGCTTGTTTATATGTTCTGCTGAGTGGATTTAGGCTAAATAAGAAGGCAGACACAGTTTCATTTGAGTTTGGTGCAGAAATTGTTCAATACAAGCTTGGCTTCAAAACAGCATTTTCTCGCTGAGAAAAGGCGATTGCGAGCATAAAAGGATGCTTGAATTACATGCATTTACTGTCTTTTAAGGAAACATCCCACAACGATATTTATTAGTTCTGCTAAGTGGATTTATGCTAAATAAGAAGGCAGACACAGTTTTATTTGAGTTTGGTGCAGAAATTGTTCAATACAAGCTTGGCTTCAAAAACAACATTTTCTCGCTGAGAAAAGGCGATTGCGAGCATAAAAGGATGCTTGAATTACATGCATTGACTGTCTTTTAAGGAAACATCCCACAAGCTTATTTTCAGTCTCTCCTGAGTGGATTTAGGCTAAATAAGAAGGCAGAAACAGTTTTATTTGAGTTTGGTGTAGAAATGTTTCAATACAAGCTTGGCTTCAAAACAACATTTTCTCGCTGAGAAAAGGCGATTGCGAGCATAAAAGGATGCTTGAATTACATGCATTGACTGTCTTTTAAGGAAACATGCCACAAGTTTATTTTCAGTCTCTCCTGAGAGAATTTAGGCTAAATAAGAAGGCAGACACAGTTTTATTTGAGTTTGGTGCAGAAATTGTTCAATACAAGCTTTGCTTCAAAACAGCATTTTCTCGCTGAGAAAAGGCGACATGAACATAAATGGATGCTTGAATTACATGCATTTACTGTCTTTTAAGGAAACATCCCACAAGCTTGTTTATATGTTCTGCTGAGTGGATTTAGGCTAAATAAGAAGGCAGACACAGTTTTATTTGAGTTTGGTGCAGAAATTGTTCAATACAAGCTTGGCTTCAAAACAGCATTTTCTCGCTGAGAAAAGGCGATTGAGCATAAAAGGATGCTTGAATTACATGCATTTACTGTCTTTTAAGGAAACATCCCACAAGCTTGTTTATATGTTCTGCTGAGTGGATTTGGGCTAAATAAGAAGGCAGACACAGTTTTATTTGAGTTTGGTGCAGAAATTGTTCAATACAAGCTTGGCTTCAAAACAGCATTTTCTCGCTGAGAAAAGGCGATTTGAGCATAAAAGGATGCTTGAATTACATGCATTTACTGTCTTTTAAGGAAACATCCCACAACGATATTTATTAGTTCTGCTAAGTGGATTTATGCTAAATAAGAAGGCAGACACAGTTTTATTTGAGTTTGGTGCAGAAATTGTTCAATACAAGCTTGGCTTCAAAAACAACATTTTCTCGCTGAGAAAAGGCGATTACATGAGCATAAAAGGATGCTTGAATTACATGCATTGACTGTCTTTTAAGGAAACATCCCACAAGCTTATTTTCAGTCTCTCCTGAGTGGACTTAGGCTAAATAAGAAGGCAGAAACAGTTTTATTTGAGTTTGGTGTAGAAATGTTTCAATACAAGCTTGGCTTCAAAACAACATTTTCTCGCTGAGAAAAGGCGATTGCGAGCATAAAAGGATGCTTGAATTACATGCATTGACTGTCTTTTAAGGAAACATGCCACAAGTTTATTTTCAGACTCTCCTGAGAGGATTTAGGCTAAATAAGAAGGCAGACACAGTTTTATTTGAGTTTGGTGCAGAAATTGTTCAATACAAGCTTTGCTTCAAAACAGCATTTTCTCGCTGAGAAAAGGCGATTACGAGCATAAATGGATGCTTGAATTACATGCATTTACTGTCTTTTAAGGAAACATCCCACAATCTTGTTTATATGTTCTGCTGAGTGGATTTAGGCTAAATAAGAAGGCAGACACAGTTTTATTTGAGTTTGGTGCAGAAATTGTTCAATACAAGCTTGGTTTCAAAACAGCATTTTCTCGCTGAGAAAAGGCGATTATGAGCATAAAAGGATGCTTGAATTACATGCATTTACTGTCTTTTAAGGAAACATCCCACAACGATATTTATTAGTTCTGCTAAGTGGATTTAGGCTAAATAAGAAGGCAGACACAGTTTTATTTGAGTTTGGTGCAGAAATTGTTCAATACAAGCTTGGTTTCAAAACAGCATTTTCTCGCTGAGAAAAGGCGATTATGAGCATAAAAGGATGCTTGAATTACATGCATTTACTGTCTTTTAAGGAAACATCCCACAACGATATTTATTAGTTCTGCTAAGTGGATTTAGGCTAAATAAGAAGGCAGACACAGTTTTATTTGAGTTTGGTGCAGAAATTGTTCAATACAAGCTTGGTTTCAAAACAGCATTTTCTCGCTGAGAAAAGGCGATTCTGAACATAAAAGGATGCTTGAATTACATGCATTGACTGTCTTTTAAGGAAACATCCCACAAGCTTATTTTCAGTCTCTCCTGAGTGGATTTAGGCTAAATAAGAAGGCAGACACAGTTTTATTTGAGTTTGGTGCAGAAATTGTTCAATACAAGCTTGGCTTCAAAACAGCATTTTCTCGCTGAGAAAAGGCGTGCGAGCATAAAAGGATGCTTGAATTACATGCATTTACTGTCTTTTAAGGAAACATCCCACAAGTTTATTTTCAGTCTCTCCTGAGTGGAATTAGGCTAAATAAGAAGGCAGACACAGTTTTATTTGAGTTTGGTGCAGAAATTGTTCAATACAAGCTTGGCTTCAAAACAGCATTTTCTCGCTGAGAAAAGGCGATTATGCAGCATAAAAGGATGCTTGAATTACATGCATTGACTGTCTTTTAAGGAAACATGCCACAAGTTTATTTTCAGTCTCTCCTGAGTGGATTTAGGCTAAATAAGAAGGCAGACACAGTTTTATTTGAGTTTGGTGCAGAAATTGTTCAATACAAGCTTTGGCTTCAAAACAGCATTTTCTCGCTGAGAAAAGGCAATTGCGAGCATAAAAGGATGCTTGAATTACATGCATTTACTGTCTTTTAAGGAAACATCCCACAAGCTTGTTTATATGTTCTGCTGAGTGGATTTGGGCTAAATAAGAAGGCAGACACAGTTTTATTTGAGTTTGGTGCAGAAATTGTTCAATACAAGTTTGGCTTCAAAACAACATTTTCTTGCTGAGAAAAGGCGCTATGAGCATAAAAGGATGCTTGAATTACATGCATTTACTGTCTTTTAAGGAAACATCCACAAGCTTGTTTATATGTTCTGCTGAGTGGATTTAGGCTAAATAAGAAGGCAGACATAGTTTTATTTGATTTGGTGTAGAAATTTTTCAATACAAGCTTGGCTTCAAAACAGCATTTTCTCGCTGAGAAAAGGCGATTGCGAGCATAAAAGGATGCTTGAATTACATGCATTTACTGTCTTTTAAGGAAACATGCCACAAGTTTATTTTCAGTCTCTCCTGAGTGGATTTAGGCTAAATAAGAAGGCAGACACAGTTTTATTTGAGTTTGGTGCAGAAATTGTTCAATACAAGCTTGGCTTCAAAACAGCATTTTCTCGCTGAGAAAAGGCGATTAAAGCATAAATGGATGCTTGAATTACATGCATTTACTGTCTTTTAAGGAAACATCCCACAAGCTTGTTTATATGTTCTGCTGAGTGGATTAAGGCTAAATAATAAGGCAGACACAGTTTTATTTGAGTTTGGTGCAGAAATTGTTCAATACAAGCTTGGCTTCAAAACAGCATTTTCTCGCTGAGAAAAGGCGATTGCGAGCATAAATGGATGCTTGAATTACATGCATTTACTGTCTTTTAAGGAAACATCCCACAACGATATTTATTAGTTCTGCTAAGTGGATTTATGCTAAATAAGAAGGCAGACACAGTTTTATTTGCGTTTGGTGCAGAAATTGTTCAATACAAGCTTGGCTTCAAAACAGCATTTTCTCGCTGAGAAAAGGCGAATGCGAGCATAAATGGATGCTTGAATTACATGAATTTACTGTCTTTTAAGGAAACATCCCACAAGCTTGTTTATATGTTCTGCTGAGTGGATTTGGGCTAAATAAGAAGGCAGACACAGTTTTATTTGAGTTTGGTGCAGAAATTGTTCAATACAAGCTTGGCTTCAAAACAGCATTTTCTCGCTGAGAAAAGGCGATTGTGAGCATAAAAGGATGCTTGAATTACATGCATTTACTGTCTTTTAAGGAAACATCCCACAACGATATTTATTAGTTCTGCTAAGTGGATTTATGCTAAATAAGAAGGCAGACACAGTTTTATTTGAGTTTGGTGCAGAAATTGTTCAATACAAGCTTGGTTTCAAAACAGCATTTTCTCGCTGAGAAAAGGCGATTAGTGAGCATAAAAGGATGCTTGAATTACATGCATTGACTGTCTTTTAAGGAAACATGCCACAAGTTTATTTTCAGTCTCTCCTGAGTGGATTTAGGCTAAATAAGAAGGCAGACACAGTTTTATTTGAGTTTGGTGTAGAAATTGTTCAATACAAGCTTGGCTTCAAAACAGCATTTTCTCGCTGAGAAAAGGCGATTTGAGCATAAAAGGATGCTTGAATTACATGCATTTACTGTCTTTTAAGGAAACATCCCACAACGATATTTATTAGTTCTGCTAAGTGGATTTAGGCTAAATAAGAAGGCAGACACAGTTTTATTTGAGTTTGGTGCAGAAATTGTTCAATACAAGCTTGGCTTCAAAACAGCATTTTCTCGCTGAGAAAAGGCGATTATGAAAGCATAAAAGGATGCTTGAATTACATGCATTTACTGTCTTTTAAGGAAACATCCCACAACGATATTTATTAGTTCTGCTAAGTGGATTTAGGCTAAATAAGAAGGCAGACACAGTTTTATTTGAGTTTGGTGCAGAAATTGTTCAATACAAGCTTGGCTTCAAAACAGCATTTTCTCGCTGAGAAAAGGCGATTGCGAGCATAAAAGGATGCTTGAATTACATGCATTGACTGTCTTTTAAGGAAACATCCACAAGCTTATTTTCAGTCTCTCCTGAGTGGATTTAGGCTAAATAAGAAGGCAGACACAGTTTTATTTGAGTTTGGTGCAGAAATTGTTCAATACAAGCTTGGCTTCAAAACAGCATTTTCTCGCTGAGAAAAGGCGATTCTGAGCATATAAAAGGATGCTTGAATTACATGCATTTACTGTCTTTTAAGGAAACATCCCACAAGTTTATTTTCAGTCTCTCCTGAGTGGAATTAGGCTAAATAAGAAGGCAGACACAGTTTTATTTGAGTTTGGTGCAGAAATTGTTCAATACAAGCTTGGCTTCAAAACAGCATTTTCTCGCTGAGAAAAGGCGATTATGAGCATAAAAGGATGCTTGAATTACATGCATTGACTGTCTTTTAAGGAAACATGCCACAAGTTTATTTTCAGTCTCTCCTGAGTGGATTTAGGCTAAATAAGAAGGCAGACACAGTTTTATTTGAGTTTGGTGCAGAAATTGTTCAATACAAGCTTTGGCTTCAAACAGCATTTTTCGCTGAGAAAAGGCGATTACGAGCATAAAAGGATGCTTGAATTACATGCATTTACTGTCTTTTAAGGAAACATCCACAAGCTTGTTTATATGTTCTGCAGAGTGGATTTGGGCTAAATAAGAAGGCAGACACAGTTTTATTTGAGTTTGGTGCAGAAATTGTTCAATACAAGTTTGGCTTCAAAACAACATTTTCTCGCTGAGAAAAGGCGCTTGCGAGCATAAAAGGATGCTTGAATTACATGCATTTACTGTCTTTTAAGGAAACATCCCACAAGCTTGTTTATATGTTCTGCTGAGTGGATTTAGGCTAAATAAGAAGGCAGACATAGTTTTATTTGATTTGGTGTAGAAATTTTTCAATACAAGCTTGGCTTCAAAACAGCATTTTCTCGCTGAGAAAAGGCGATTGCGAGCATAAAAGGATGCTTGAATTACATGCATTTACTGTGTTTTAAGGAAACATCCCACAAGCTTATTTTCAATCTCTCCTGAGTGGATTTATGCTAAATAAGAAGGCAGACACAGTTTTATTTGAGTTTGGTGTAGAAATGTTTCAATACAAGCTTGGCTTCAAAACAGCATTTTCTCGCTGAGAAAAGGCGATTGCGAGCATAAAAGGATGCTTGAATTACATGCATTTACTGTCTTTTAAGGAAACATGCCACAAGTTTATTTTCAGTCTCTCCTGAGAGGATTTAGGCTAAATAAGAAGGCAGACACAGTTTTATTTGAGTTTGGTGCAGAAATTGTTCAATACAAGCTTGGCTTCAAAACAGCATTTTCTCGCTGAGAAAAGGCGATTATGAGCATAAATGGATGCTTGAATTACATGCATTTACTGTCTTTTAAGGAAACATCCCACAAGCTTGTTTATATGTTCTGCTGAGTGGATTTAGGCTAAATAAGAAGGCAGACACTGTTTTATTTGAGTTTGGTGCAGAAATTGTTCAATACAAGCTTGGCTTTCAAAACAGCATTTTCTCGCTGAGAAAAGGCGATTATGAGCATAAAAAGGATGCTTGAATTACATGCATTTACTGTCTTTTAAGGAAACATCCCACAACGATATTTATTAGTTCTGCTAAGTGGATTTAGGCTAAATAAGAAGGCAGACACAGTTTTATTTGAGTTTGGTGCAGAAATTGTTCAATACAAGCTTGGCTTCAAAACAGCATTTTCTCGCTGAGAAAAAGCGATTATGAGCGTAAGAGGATGCTTGAATTACATGCATTTACTGTTTTTAAGGAAACATCCCACAACGATATTTATTAGTTCTGCTAAGTGGATTTATGCTAAGTAAGAAGGCAGACACAGTTTTATTTGAGTTTGCTGTAGAAATTTTTCAATACAAGCTTGGCTTCAAAACAGCATTTTCTCGCTGAGAAAAGGCGATTATGAGCATAAATGGATGCTTGAATTACATGCATTTACTGTCTTTTAAGGAAACATCCCACAAGCTTGTTTATATGTTCTGCTGAGTGGATTTGGGCTAAATAAGAAGGCAGACACAGTTTTATTTGAGTTTGGTGCAGAAATTGTTCAATACAAGCTTGGCTTCAAAACAGCATTTTCTCGCTGAGAAAAGGCGATTGAGCATAAAAGGATGCTTGAATTACATGCATTTACTGTCTTTTAAGGAAACATCCCACAACGATATTTATTAGTTCTGCTAAGTGGATTTATGCTAATTAAGAAGGCAGACACAGTTATATTTGAGTTTGCTGTAGAAATTTTTCAATACAAGCTTGGCTTCAAAACAGCATTTTCTCGCTGAGAAAAGGCGATTATGAGCATAAAAGGATGCTTGAATTACATGCATTTACTGTCTTTTAAGGAAACATCCCACAACGATATTTTTTAGTTCTGCTGAGTGGATTTATGCTAAATAAGAAGGCAGACACAGTTTTATTTGAGTTTGGTGTAGAAATTGTTCAATACAAGCTTGGCTTCAAAACAGCATTTTCTCGCTGAGAAAAGGCGAGTGAGCATAAAAGGATGCTTGAATTACATGCATTGACTGTCTTTTAAGGAAACATGCCACAAGTTTATTTTCAGTCTCTCCTGAGTGGATTTAGGCTAAATAAGAAGGCAGACACAGTTTTATTTGAGTTTGGTGCAGAAATTGTTCAATACAAGCTTGGCTTCAAAACAGCATTTTCTCGCTGAGAAAAGGCGATTGGGAGCATAAAAGGATGCTTGAATTACATGCATTTACTGTCTTTTAAGGAAACATCCCACAAGCTTGTTCATATGTTCTGCTGAGTGGATTTGGGCTAAATAAGAAGGCAGACACAGTTTTATTTGAGTTTGGTGCAGAAATTGTTAAATACAAGCTTGGCTTCAAAACAGCATTTTCTCGCTGAGAAAAGGCGATTGCGAGCATAAAAGGATGCTTGAATTACATGCATTGACTGTCTTTTAAGGAAAAATCCCACAAGCTTGTTTATATGTTTTCCCGCTGAGAAAAGGCGATTGCGAGCATAAAAGGATGCTTGAATTACATGCATTTACTGTCTTTTAAGGAAACATCCCACAAGCTTGTTTATATGTTCTGCTGAGTGGATTTAGGCTAAATAAGAAGGCAGACACAGTTTTATTTGAGTTTGGTGCAGAAATTGTTCAATACAAGCTTGGCTTCAAAACAGCATTTTCTCGCTGAGAAAAGGCGATTCTGAGCATAAAAGGATGCTTGAATTACATGCATTGACTGTCTTTTAAGGAAACATGCCACAAGTTTATTTTCAGTCTCTCCTTAGTGGATTTAGGCTAAATAAGAAGGCAGACACAGTTTTATTTGAGTTTGGTGCAGAAATTGTTCAATACAAGCTTGGTTTCAAAACAGCATTTTCTCGCTGAGAAAAGGCGATTGCGAGCATAAAAGGATGCTTGAATTACATGCATTGACTGTCTTTTAAGGAAACATGCCACAAGTTTATTTTCAGTCTCTCCTGAGTGGATTTAGGCTAAATAAGAAGGCAGACACAGTTTTATTTGAGTTTGGTGCAGAAATTGTTCAATACAAGCTTGGCTTCAAAACAGCATTTTCTCACTGAGAAAAGGCGATTGAGAGCATAAAAGGATGCTTGAATTACATGCATTGACTGTCTTTTAAGGAAACATGCCACAAGTTTATTTTCAGTCTCTCCTGAGTGGAATTAGGCTAAATAAGAAGGCAGACACAGTTTTATTTGCGTTTGGTGCAGAAATTGTTCAATACAAGCTTGGCTTCAAAACAGCATTTTCTCGCTGAGAAAAGGCGATTGCGAGCATATAAAGGATGCTTGAATTACATGCATTTACTGTCTTTTAAGGAAACATCCCACAAGCTTGTTTATATGTTCTGCTGAGTGGATTTAGGCTAAATAAGAAGGCAGACACAGTTTTATTTGAGTTTGGTGCAGAAATTGTTCAATACAAGCTTGGCTTCAAAACAGCATTTTCTCGCTGAGAAAAGGCGATTGCGAGCATAAAAGGATGCTTGAATTACATGCATTTACTGTCTTTTAAGGAAACATCCCACAACGATATTTATTAGTTCTGCTAAGTGGATTTATGCTAAATAAGAAGGCAGACACAGTTTTATTTGAGTTTGGTGCAGAAATTGTTCAATACAAGCTTGGCTTCAAAACAGCATTTTCTCGCTGAGAAAAGGCGATTTGCAAGCATAAAAGGATGCTTGAATTACATGCATTTACTGTCTATTAAGGAAACATCCCACAACGATATTTATTAGTTCTGCTAAGCGGATTTAGGCTAAATAAGAAGGCAGACACAGTTTTATTTGAGTTTGGTGCAGAAATTGTTCAATACAAGCTTGGCTTCAAAACAGCATTTTCTCGCTGAGAAAAGGCGATTGCGAGCGTAAGAGGATGCTTGAATTACATGCATTTACTTTTTTTTAAGGAAACATCCCACAACGATATTTATTAGTTCTGCTAAGTGGATTTATGCTAAGTAAGAAGGCAGACACAGTTTTATTTGAGTTTGCTGTAGAAATTTTTCAGTACAAGCTTGGCTTCAAAACAGCATTTTCTCGCTGAGAAAAGGCGATTGCGAGCATAAATGGATGCTTGAATTACATGCATTTACTGTCTTTTAAGGAAACATCCCACAAGCTTTTTTATATGTTCTGCTGAGTGGATTTGGGCTAAATAAGAAGACAGACACAGTTTTATTTGAGTTTGGTGTAGAAATTGTTCAATACAAGCTTGGCTTCAAAACAACATTTTCTCGCTGAGAAAAGGCGATTGCGAGCATAAAAGGATGCTTGAATTACATGCATTTACTGTCTTTTAAGGAAACATCCCACAAGCTTGTTTATATGTTCTGCTGAGTGGATTTGGGCTAAATAAGAAGGCAGACACAGTTTTATTTGAGTTTGGTGCAGAAATTGTTAAATACAAGCTTGGCTTCAAAACAGCATTTTCTCGCTGAGAAAAGGCGATTGCGAGCATAAAAGGATGCTTGAATTACATGCATTGACTGTCTTTTAAGGAAACATGCCACAAGCTTATTTTCAGTCTCTCCTGAGTGGAATTAGGCTAAATAAGAAGGCAGACACAGTTTTATTTGAGTTTGGTGCAGAAATTGTTCAATACAAGCTTGGTTTCAAAACAGCATTTTCTCGCTGAGAAAAGGCGATTGCGAGCATAAAAGGATGCTTGAATTACATGCATTGACTGTCTTTTAAGGAAACATGCCACAAGTTTATTTTCAGTCTCTCCTGAGTGGATTTATGCTAAATAAGAAGGCAGACACAGTTTTATTTGTGTTTGCTGTAGAAATTTTTCAATACAAGCTTGGCTTCAAAACAGCATTTTCTCGCTGAGAAAAGGCGATTGCGAGCATAAAAGGATGCTTGAATTACATGCATTTACTGTCTTTTAAGGAAACATCCCACAACGATATTTATTAGTTCTGCTAAGTGGATTTATGCTAAATAAGAAGGCAGACACAGTTTTATTTGAGTTTGGTGTAGAAATTGTTCAATACAAGCTTGGCTTCAAAACAGCATTTTCTCGCTGAGAAAAGGCGATTGCGAGCATAAAAGGATGCTTGAATTACATGCATTGACTGTCTTTTAAGGAAACATGCCACAAGTTTATTTTCAGTCTCTCCTGAGTGGATTTAGGCTAAATAAGAAGGCAGACACAGTTTTATTTGAGTTTGGTGCAGAAATTGTTCAATACAAGCTTGGCTTCAAAACAGCATTTTTTCGCTGAGAAAAGGCGATTGAGAGCATAAAAGGATGCTTGAATTACATGCATTGACTGTCTTTTAAGGAAACATCCCACAACGATATTTATTAGTTCTGCTAAGTGGATTTAGGCTAAATAAGAAGGCAGACACAGTTTTATTTGAGTTTGGTGCAGAAATTGTTCAATACAAGCTTGGCTTCAAAACAGCATTTTCTCGCTGAGAAAAGGCGATTATGCAGCATAAAAGGATGCTTGAATTACATGCATTTACTGTCTTTTAAGGAAACATCCCACAAGCTTGTTTATATGTTCTGCTGAGTGGATTTGGGCTAAATAAGAAGGCAGAGACAGTTTTATTTGAGTTTGGTGCAGAAATTGTTAAATACAAGCTTGGCTTCAAAACAGCATTTTCTCGCTGAGAAAAGGCGATTGCGAGCATAAAAGGATGCTTGAATTACATGCATTGACTGTCTTTTAAGGAAACATGCCACAAGCTTATTTTCAGTCTCTCCTGAGTGGATTTAGGCTAAATAAGAAGGCAGACACAGTTTTATTTGAGTTTGGTGTAGAAATTGTTCAATACAGGCTTGGCTTCAAAACAGCATTTTCTCGCTGAGAAAAGGCGATTGCGAGCATAAAAGGATGCTTGAATTACATGCATTTACTGTCTTTTAAGGAAACATCCCACAACCATATTTATTAGTTCTGCTAAGAGGATTTATGCTAAATAAGAAGGCAGACACAGTTTTATTTGAGTTTGGTGCAGAAATTGTTCAATACAAGCTTGGCTTCAAAACAGCATTTTCTCGCTGAGAAAAGGCGATTGAGAGCATAAAAGGATGCTTAAATTACATGCATTGACTGTCTTTTAAGGAAAAATCCCACAAGCTTGTTTATATGTTTTCTCGCTGAGAAAAGGCGATTGCGAGCATAAAAGGATGCTTGAATTACATGCATTTACTGTCTTTTAAGGAAACATCCCACAAGCTTGTTTATATGTTCTGCTGAGTGGATTTAGGCTAAATAAGAAGGCAGACACAGTTTTATTGGAGTTTGGTGCAGAAATTGTTCAATACAAGCTTGGCTTCAAAACAGCATTTTCTCGCTGAGAAAAGGCGATTGCGAGCATAAAAGGATGCTTGAATTACATGCATTTACTGTCTTTTAAGGAAACATCCCACAACGATATTTATTAGTTCTGCTAAGTGGATTTATGCTAAATAAGAAGGCAGACACAGTTTTATTTGAGTTTGGTGCAGAAATTGTTCAATACAAGCTTGGCTTCAAAAACAACATTTTCTCGCTGAGAAAAGGCGATTGCGAGCATAAAAGGATGCTTGAATTACATGCATTGACTGTCTTTTAAGGAAACATGCCACAAGTTTATTTTCAGTCTCTCCTGAGTGGATTTAGGCTAAATAAGAAGGCAGACACAGTTTTATTTGAGTTTGGTGCAGAAATTGTTCAATACAAGCTTGGCTTCAAAACAGCATTTTCTCGCTGAGAAAAGGCGATTGCGAGCATAAAAGGATGCTTGAATTACATGCATTGACTGTCTTTTAAGGAAACATCCCACAAGCTTATTTTCAGTCTCTCCTGAGTGGATTTAGGCTAAATAAGAAGGCAGACACAGTTTTATTTGAGTTTGGTGCAGAAATTGTTCAATACAAGCTTGGCTTCAAAACAGCATTTTCTCGCTGAGAAAAGGCGATTATGAGCATAAAAGGATGCTTGAATTACATGCATTGACTGTCTTTTAAGGAAACATCCCACAAGTTTATTTTCAGTCTCTCCTGAGTGGAATTAGGCTAAATAAGAAGGCAGACACAGTTTTATTTGAGTTTGGTGCAGAAATTGTTCAATACAAGCTTGGCTTCAAAACAGCATTTTCTCGCTGAGAAAAGGCGATTGAGCATAAAAGGATGCTTGAATTACATGCATTTACTGTCTTTTAAGGAAACATCCACAAGCTTGTTTATATGTTCTGCTGAGTGGATTTGGGCTAAATAAGAAGGCAGACACAGTTTTATTTGAGTTTGGTGCAGAAATTGTTCAATACAAGTTTGGCTTCAAAACAACATTTTTCGCTGAGAAAAGGCGCTATGAGCATAAAAGGATGCTTGAATTACATGCATTTACTGTCTTTTAAGGAAACATCCCACAAGCTTGTTTATATGTTCTGCTGAGTGGATTTAGGCTAAATAAGAAGGCAGACATAGTTTTATTTGATTTGGTGTAGAAATTTTTCAATACAAGCTTGGCTTCAAAACAGCATTTTCTCGTTGAGAAAAGGCGATTGCGAGCATAAAAGGATGCTTGAATTACATGCATTTACTGTCTTTTAAGGAAACATCCCACAAGCTTATTTTCAATCTCTCCTGAGTGGATTTATGCTAAATAAGAAGGCAGACACAGTTTTATTTGAGTTTGGTGTAGAAATGTTTCAATACAAGCTTGGCTTCAAAACAGCATTTTCTCGCTGAGAAAAGGCGATTATGAGCATAAAAGGATGCTTGAATTACATGCATTTACTGTCTTTTAAGGAAACATCCCACAACGATATTTATTAGTTCTGCTAAGTGGATTTATGCTAAATAAGAAGGCAGACACAGTTTTATTTGCGTTTGGTGCAGAAATTGTTCAATACAAGCTTGGCTTCAAAACAGCATTTTCTCGCTGAGAAAAGGCGATTGCGAGCATAAAAGGATGCTTGAATTACATGCATTTACTGTCTTTTAAGGAAACATCCCACAAGCTTGTTTATATGTTCTGCTGAGTGGATTTGGGCTAAATAAGAAGGCAGACACAGTTTTATTTGAGTTTGGTGCAGAAATTGTTCAATACAAGCTTGGCTTCAAAACAGCATTTTCTCGCTGAGAAAAGGCGATTGCAGCATAAAAGGATGCTTGAATTACATGCATTTACTGTCTTTTAAGGAAACATCCCACAAGCTTGTTTATATGTTCTGCTGAGTGGATTTGGGCTAAATAAGAAGGCAGAGACAGTTTTATTTGAGTTTGGTGCAGAAATTGTTAAATACAAGCTTGGCTTCAAAACAGCATTTTCTCGCTGAGAAAAGGCGATTATGAGCATAAAAGGATGCTTGAATTACATGCATTGACTGTCTTTTAAGGAAACATGCCACAAGCTTATTTTCAGTCTCTCCTGAGTGGATTTAGGCTAAATAAGAAGGCAGACACAGTTTTATTTGAGTTTGGTGTAGAAATTGTTCAATACAGGCTTGGCTTCAAAACAGCATTTTCTCGCTGAGAAAAGGCGACAGTGAGCATAAAAGGATGCTTGAATTACATGCATTTACTGTCTTTTAAGGAAACATCCCACAACCATATTTATTAGTTCTGCTAAGAGGATTTATGCTAAATAAGAAGGCAGACACAGTTTTATTTGAGTTTGGTGCAGAAATTGTTCAATACAAGCTTGGCTTCAAAAAACAGCATTTTCTCGCTGAGAAAAGGCGATTGAGAGCATAAAAGGATGCTTGAATTACATGCATTGACTGTCTTTTAAGGAAAAATCCCACAAGCTTGTTTATATGTTTTCTCGCTGAGAAAAGGCGATTCTGAGCATAAAAGGATGCTTGAATTACATGCATTTACTGTCTTTTAAGGAAACATCCCACAAGCTTGTTTATATGTTCTGCTGAGTGGATTTAGGCTAAATAAGAAGGCAGACACAGTTTTATTTGAGTTTGGTGCAGAAATTGTTCAATACAAGCTTGGCTTCAAAACAGCATTTTTCGCTGAGAAAAGGCGATTATGAGCATAAAAGGATGCTTGAATTACATGCATTTACTGTCTTTTAAGGAAACATCCCACAACGATATTTATTAGTTCTGCTAAGTGGATTTATGCTAAATAAGAAGGCAGACACAGTTTTATTTGAGTTTGGTGCAGAAATTGTTCAATACAAGCTTGGCTTCAAAAACAACATTTTCTCGCTGAGAAAAGCGATTGCGAGCATAAAAGGATGCTTGAATTACATGCATTGACTGTCTTTTAAGGAAACATGCCACAAGTTTATTTTCAGTCTCTCCTGAGTGGATTTAGGCTAAATAAGAAGGCAGACACAGTTTTATTTGAGTTTGGTGCAGAAATTGTTCAATACAAGCTTGGCTTCAAAACAGCATTTTCTCGCTGAGAAAAGGCGATTGAAAGCATAAAAGGATGCTTGAATTACATGCATTGACTGTCTTTTAAGGAAACATCCCACAAGCTTATTTTCAGTCTCTCCTGAGTGGATTTAGGCTAAATAAGAAGGCAGACACAGTTTTATTTGAGTTTGGTGCAGAAATTGTTCAATACAAGCTTGGCTTCAAAACAGCATTTTTCGCTGAGAAAAGGCGATTATGAGCATAAAAGGATGCTTGAATTACATGCATTGACTGTCTTTTAAGGAAACATCCCACAAGTTTATTTTCAGTCTCTCCTGAGTGGAATTAGGCTAAATAAGAAGGCAGACACAGTTTTATTTGAGTTTGGTGCAGAAATTGTTCAATACAAGCTTGGCTTCAAAACAGCATTTTCTCGCTGAGAAAAGGCGATTGCTGAGCATAAAAGGATGCTTGAATTACATGCATTTACTGTCTTTTAAGGAAACATCCCACAAGCTTGTTTATATGTTCTGCTGAGTGGATTTGGGCTAAATAAGAAGGCAGACACAGTTTTATTTGAGTTTGGTGCAGAAATTGTTCAATACAAGTTTGGCTTCAAAACAACATTTTCTCGCTGAGAAAAGGCGCTATGAGCATAAAAGGATGCTTGAATTACATGCATTTACTGTCTTTTAAGGAAACATCCACAAGCTTGTTTATATGTTCTGCTGAGTGGATTTAGGCTAAATAAGAAGGCAGACATAGTTTTATTTGATTTGGTGTAGAAATTTTTCAATACAAGCTTGGCTTCAAAACAGCATTTTCTCGCTGAGAAAGGCGATTTGAGCATAAAAGGATGCTTGAATTACATGCATTTACTGTCTTTTAAGGAAACATCCCACAAGCTTATTTTCAATCTCTCCTGAGTGGATTTATGCTAAATAAGAAGGCAGACACAGTTTTATTTGAGTTTGGTGTAGAAATGTTTCAATACAAGCTTGGCTTCAAAACAGCATTTTCTCGCTGAGAAAAGGCGATTATGAGCATAAAAGGATGCTTGAATTACATGCATTTACTGTCTTTTAAGGAAACATCCCACAACGATATTTATTAGTTCTGCTAAGTGGATTTATGCTAAATAAGAAGGCAGACACAGTTTTATTTGCGTTTGGTGCAGAAATTGTTCAATACAAGCTTGGCTTCAAAACAGCATTTTCTCGCTGAGAAAAGGCGATTCTGAGCATAAAAGGATGCTTGAATTACATGCATTTACTGTCTTTTAAGGAAACATCCCACAAGCTTGTTTATATGTTCTGCTGAGTGGATTTGGGCTAAATAAGAAGGCAGACACAGTTTTATTTGAGTTTGGTGCAGAAATTGTTCAATACAAGCTTGGCTTCAAAACAGCATTTTCTCGCTGAGAAAAGGCAATTCTTGAGCATAAAAGGATGCTTGAATTACATGCATTGACTGTCTTTAAGGAAACATCCCACAACGATATTTATTAGTTCTGCTAAGTGGATTTATGCTAAATAAGAAGGCAGACACAGTTTTATTTGAGTTTGGTGCAGAAATTGTTCAATACAAGCTTGGCTTCAAAACAGCATTTTCTCGCTGAGAAAAGGCGATTGCAGAAAGCATAACCCTTGCACTGCACACTCTTGGTGTTGACTCGGGGTCCGAGGACCCGCCCGCTGCAGCGGACCTTCCCCACGTCCCCTGCGCTGCGGGTCAGAGGGACCCGCCCGCTCCAGCGGAGCTTACCCAAGTCCCCTCCGCTGGGGTCTGAGGGACTTTCTCGGCGTCCGCTCCGCTGGGGTCCGAGGGACCCCGACCGCTCCAGCGGACCTTACCCACGCCCCCTGCCCTGCGGGGTCCGAGGACCCCGTCGTCAACTCCGCTGCGGGGTCCGAGGGACCCCGGCGTCCCCTCCGCTGGGGTCCGAGGGACCCCGCCAGCTCCAGCGGACCTTCCTGGCGCCCCTGCGCTGCGGGGTCAGAGGGACCCAGCGTCGTCAACTCCGCTGCGGGTCCGAGGGACCCCGGCGTCCCCTCCGCTGGGGTCCGAGGACCCCGCCAGCTCCAGCAGACCTTCCTGGCGCCCCTGCGCTGCGGGGTCAGAGGGGGACCCAGCGTCGTCAACTCCGCTGCGGGGTCAGAGGGACCCCGTCGTCAACTCCGCTGGGGTCCGAGGGACCCGCCAGCTCCAGCAGACCTTCCCGGCGCCCCTGCGCTGCGGGGTCAGAGGACCCAGCGTCGTCAACTCCGCTGCGGGGTCTGAGGGACCCCGCGTCCCCTCCGCTGGGGTCCGAGGGACCCCGACCGCTGCAGCGGACCTTCCCGCGTCCCCTCCGCTGCGGGGTCAGAGGGACCCCGCCGGCTCTAGCGGACCTTACCGACGTCCCCTCCGCTGCGGGGTCTGAGGGACCCCGACGTCCCGTCCGCTGTGGGTCCGAGGACCCCGACCGCTGCAGCGGACCTTCCCGACGTCCCCTCCGCTGCGGGGTCAGAGGGACCCCGCCCGGCTCTAGCGGACCTTACCGCGTCCCCTCCGCTGCGGGGTCTGAGGGACCCCGGCGTCCCCTCCGCTGTGGGTCCGAGGGACCCCGCCAGCTCCAGCGGACCTTCCCGCGCCCCTGCGCTGCGGGTCAGAGGACCCCGCCGGCTCTAGCGGACCTTACCGGCGTCCCCTCCGCTGCGGGGTCTGAGGGACCTTCCCGCGTCCCCTCCGCTGCGGGGTCTGAGGGACCCCTGGACCTGGGCTCAGACTCTGCACGTCTGCTGTGGGGCCTCGGGGACCCCAGGATAGAGGACATTCTCGGACCCTGACTCCTCGCGCCGTCTCCTAGGGGCCTGGCGGACCCGGGACATCGGGATGGAGGACCTTCTCGGGGCCTGACTCGCGGCGCCCCGCGTCCCGTCTCCTCGGGGCCTCGCGGACCCGGGCTCGTAAACCTTCCAGGGCTCGGACTCGCGGCGTCCCGACGTCCCGTCTCCTCGGGGCCTCGCGGACCCGGGATCGTAAACCTCCCGGGCCCTGTCTCAGAGTCCGGGGACGTCCCGTTCCTACGCGAGGCCCGTGGCCTCGGGTCGGAGGGACCCGGGGGAGGGATTGAGAGTAGGGAGGAGGGGGGAGAGAGAAGAGAGAGAGAGAGAGGAAGAAGGAGAGAGAGAGAGAGAGAGAGAGAGAGAGATGAGAGATGAGAGTCAAGCGCATGCGCGGGCGGGGTGGGTCGAGGGGGTGAGAAGAGATGGGGAGGAGGAAAGATGGGGGAGGACAGATGGGGTGATATGGGGAGGAGAGATGAAAGAAAGAGAGATGAAAGAAAAGAGAGGACGCGCATGCGCGGGGAAACAGCCCCGGTGGGCAGCGAGGTAGAGGGTGCGTGAACAGCCCCAAAAAAACGACTTTTGGGCCAACTCCCCGTGTCGAACACGGCGCCCTTCCCCCTCTCGCTCTCTGGGCCTAGAGCTAAAGGCGGGTAGCGATTTAAAAACACCCCCTCCCGCTCTTTCTCTTTCTCCCAGCATTCCCGTGTGAGAACAGGGTAGCACGAGGGTTATTTGAGTTTGGTGTAGAAATGTTTCAATACAAGCTTGGCTTCAAAACAGCATTTTCTCGCTGAGAAAAGGCGATTATGAGCATAAAAGGATGCTTGAATTACATGCATTTACTGTCTTTTAAGGAAACATGCCACAAGTTTATTTTCAGTCTCTCCTGAGTGGATTTAGGCTAAATAAGAAGGCAGACACAGTTTTATTTGAGTTTGGTGCAGAAATTGTTCAATACAAGCTTGGCTTCAAAACAGCATTTTCTCGCTGAGAAAAGGCGACATGAGCATAAATGGATGCTTGAATTACATGCATTTACTGTCTTTTAAGGAAACATCCCACAACGATATTTATTAGTTCTGCTAAGTGGATTTATGCTAAATAAGAAGGCAGACACAGTTTTATTTGCGTTTGGTGCAGAAATTGTTCAATACAAGCTTGGCTTCAAAACAGCATTTTCTCGCTGAGAAAAGGCGAATGCGAGCATAAATGGATGCTTGAATTACATGAATTTACTGTCTTTTAAGGAAACATCCCACAAGCTTGTTTATATGTTCTGCTGAGTGGATTTGGGCTAAATAAGAAGGCAGACACAGTTTTATTTGAGTTTGGTGCAGAAATTGTTCAATACAAGCTTGGCTTCAAAACAGCATTTTCTCGCTGAGAAAAGGCGATTATGAGCATAAAAGGATGCTTGAATTACATGCATTTACTGTCTTTTAAGGAAACATCCCACAACGATATTTATTGGTTCTGCTAAGTGGATTTATGCTAAATAAGAAGGCAGACACAGTTTTATTTAAGTTTGGTGCAGAAATTGTTCAATACAAGCTTGGCTTCAAAACAGCATTTTCTCGCTCAGAAAAGGCGATTGCGAGCATAAAAGGATGCTTGAATTACATGCATTTACTGTCTTTTAAGGAAACATGCCACAAGCTTATTTTCAGTCTCTCCTGAGTGGAATTAGGCTAAATAAGAAGGCAGACACAGTTTTATTTGAGTTTGGTGCAGAAATTGTTCAATACAAGCTTGGCTTCAAAACAGCATTTTCTCGCTGAGAAAAGGCGATTATGAGCATAAAAGGATGCTTGAATTACATGCATTTACTGTCTTTTAAGGAAACATCCCACAAGCTTGTTTATATGTTCTGCTGAGTGGATTTGGGCTAAATAAGAAGGCAGACACAGTTTTATTTGAGTTTGGTGCAGAAATTGTTCAATACAAGTTTGGCTTCAAAACAACATTTTCTCGCTGAGAAAAGGCGCTATGAGCATAAAAGGATGCTTGAATTACATGCATTTACTGTCTTTTAAGGAAACATCCCACAAGCTTGTTTATATGTTCTGCTGAGTGGATTTAGGCTAAATAAGAAGGCAGACATAGTTTTATTTGATTTGGTGTAGAAATTTTTCAATACAAGCTTGGCTTCAAAACAGCATTTTCTCGCTGAGAAAAGGCGATTCTAGCATAAAAGGATGCTTGAATTACATGCATTTACTGTCTTTTAAGGAAACATCCCACAAGCTTATTTTCAATCTCTCCTGAGTGGATTTATGCTAAATAAGAAGGCAGACACAGTTTTATTTGAGTTTGGTGTAGAAATGTTTCAATACAAGCTTGGCTTCAAAACAGCATTTTCTCGCTGAGAAAAGGCAATTGCGAGCATAAAAGGATGCTTGAATTACATGCATTGACTGTCTTTTAAGGAAACATCCCACAACGATATTTATTAGTTCTGCTAAGTGGATTTATGCTAAATAAGAAGGCAGACACAGTTTTATTTGAGTTTGGTGCAGAAATTGTTCAATACAAGCTTGGCTTCAAAACAGCATTTTCTCGCTGAGAAAAGGCGATTGCGAGCATAACCCTTGCACTGCACACTCTTCGGGTGTTGACTCGGGGGTCCGAGGGACCCCGCCCGCTGCAGCGGACCTTCCCCACGTCCCCTGCGCTGCGGGGTCAGAGGGACCCCGCGTCGTCAACTCCGCTGCGGGGTCAGAGGGACCCCCCGTCGTCAACTCCGCTGGGGGGTCCGAGGGACCCCGCCAGCTCCAGCAGACCTTCCCGACGCCCCCTGCGCTGCGGGGTCAGAGGGACCCCGCGTCGTCAACTCCGCTGCGGGGTCTGAGGGACCCCGGCGTCCCCTCCGCTGGGGTCCGAGGACCCGACCGCTGCAGCGGACCTTCCCGGCGTCCCCTCCGCTGCGGGGTCAGAGGGACCCGCCGGCTCTAGCGGACCTTACCGGCGTCCCCTCCGCTGCGGGGTCTGGGGACCCCGGCGTCCCCTCCGCTGTGGGTCCGAGGACCCGACCGCTGCAGCGGACCTTCCCGGCGTCCCCTCGCTGCGGGGTCAGAGGGACCCCGCCGGCTCTAGCGGACCTTACCGGCGTCCCCTCCGCTGCGGGGTCTGAGGGACCCCGACGTCCCCTCCGCTGTGGGTCCGAGGACCCCGCCAGCTCCAGCGGACCTTCCCGGCGCCCCTGCGCTGCGGGGTCAGAGGGACCCCGCCGGCTCTAGCGGACCTTACCGGCGCCCCTTCGCTGCGGGGTCTGAGGGACCTTCCCGCGTCCCCTCCGCTGCGGGGTCTGAGGGACCCCTGGACCTGGGCTCAGACTCTGCACGTCTGCTGTGGGGCCTCGGGGACCCCAGGATAGAGGACATTCTCGGACCCTGACTCCTCGCGCCGTCTCCTAGGGGCCTGGCGGACCCGGGACATCGGGATGGAGGACCTTCTCGGGGCCTGACTCGCGCGCCCCGGCGTCCCGTCTCCTCGGGGCCTCGCGGACCCGGGCTCGTAAACCTTCCAGGGCTCGGACTCCGCGGCCCCGGCGTCCCGTCTCCTCGGGGCCTCGCGGACCCGGGATCGTAAACCTCCCGGGCCCTGTCTCAGAGTCCGGGGACGTCCCGTTCCCCTACGCGAGGCCCGTGGCCTCGGGTCGGAGGGACCCGGGGGAGGGATTGAGAGTAGGGAGGGAGGGGAGAGAGAAAAGAGAGAGAGAGGAAGAAGGAGAGAGAGAGAGAGAGAGAGAGAGAGATGAGAGATGAGAGTCTGAAGCGCATGCGCGGGCGGGGGTGGGTCGAGGGGGTGAGAAGAGATGGGGAGGAGGAAAGATGGGGGGAGGACAGATGGGGTGATATGGGGAGGAGAGATGAAAGAAAGAGAGATGAAAGAAAGAGAGAGAGGACGCGCGCATGCTGGGAAACAGCCCCGGTGGGCGCGAGGTAGAGGGTGCGCGAACAGCCCCAAAAAACGACTTTTGGGCCAACTCCCCGTGTCGAATCGGCGCCCTTCCCCCTCTCGCTCTCTGGGCCTAGAGCTAAAGGCGGGTAGCGATTTAAAAACACCCCCTCCCGCTCTTTCTCTTTCTCCCAGCATTCCCGTGTGAGAACAGGGTAGCACGAGGGTTATTTGAGTTTGGTGTAGAAATGTTTCAATACAAGCTTGGCTTCAAAACAGCATTTTCTCGCTGAGAAAAGGCGATTATGAGCATAAAAGGATGCTTGAATTACATGCATTTACTGTCTTTTAAGGAAACATGCCACAAGTTTATTTTCAGTCTCTCCTGAGTGGATTTAGGCTAAATAAGAAGGCAGACACAGTTTTATTTGAGTTTGGTGCAGAAATTGTTCAATACAAGCTTGGCTTCAAAACAGCATTTTCTCGCTGAGAAAAGGCGATTATGAGCATAAATGGATGCTTGAATTACATGCATTTACTGTCTTTTAAGGAAACATCCACAAGCTTGTTTATATGTTCTGCTGAGTGGATTTAGGCTAAATAAGAAGGCAGACACAGTTTTATTTGAGTTTGGTGCAGAAATTGTTCAATACAAGCTTGGCTTCAAAACAGCATTTTCTCGCTGAGAAAAGGCGATTATGAGCATAAATGGATGCTTGAATTACATGCATTTACTGTCTTTTAAGGAAACATCCCACAACGATATTTATTAGTTCTGCTAAGTGGATTTATGCTAAATAAGAAGGCAGACACAGTTTTATTTGCGTTTGGTGCAGAAATTGTTCAATACAAGCTTGGCTTCAAAACAGCATTTTCTCGCTGAGAAAAGGCGAATGCGAGCATAAATGGATGCTTGAATTACATGAATTTACTGTCTTTTAAGGAAACATCCCACAAGCTTGTTTATATGTTCTGCTGAGTGGATTTGGGCTAAATAAGAAGGCAGACACAGTTTTATTTGAGTTTGGTGCAGAAATTGTTCAATACAAGCTTGGCTTCAAAACAGCATTTTCTCGCTGAGAAAAGGCGATTCTGAGCATAAAAGGATGCTTGAATTACATGCATTTACTGTCTTTTAAGGAAACATCCCACAACGATATTTATTAGTTCTGCTAAGTGGATTTATGCTAAATAAGAAGGCAGACACAGTTTTATTTGAGTTTGGTGCAGAAATTGTTCAATACAAGCTTGGCTTCAAAACAGCATTTTCTCGCTGAGAAAAGGCGATTGCGAGCATAAATGGATGCTTGGATTACATGCATTTACTGTCTTTTAGGGAAACATCCCACAAGCTTATTTTCAGTCTCTCCTGAGTGGATTTAGGCTAAATAAGAAGGCAGACACAGTTTTATTTGAGTTTGGTGCAGAAATTGTTCAATACAAGCTTGGCTTCAAAACAGCATTTTCTCGCTGAGAAAAGGCGATTGCGAGCATAAAAGGATGCTTGAATTACATGCATTTACTGTCTTTTAAGGAAACATCCCACAACCATATTTATTAGTTCTGCTAAGTGGATTTATGCTAAATAAGAAGGCAGACACAGTTTTATTTGCGTTTGGTGCAGAAATTGTTCAATACAAGCTTGGCTTCAAAACAGCATTTTCTCGCTGAGAAAAGGCGAATGCGAGGATAAATGGATGCTTGAATTACATGCATTTACTGTCTTTTAAGGAAACATCCCACAACGATATTTATTAGTTCTGCTAAGTGGATTTATGCTAAATAAGAAGGCAGACACAGTTTTATTTGAGTTTGGTGCAGAAATTGTTCAATACAAGCTTGGCTTCAAAACAGCATTTTCTCGCTGAGAAAAGGCGATTGAGAGCATAAAAGGATGCTTGAATTACATGCATTGACTGTCTTTTAAGGAAACATGCCACAAGTTTATTTTCAGTCTCTCCTGAGCGGATTTAGGCTAAATAAGAAGGCAGACACAGTTTTATTTGAGTTTGGTGCAGAAATTGTTCAATACAAGCTTTGGCTTCAAAACAGCATTTTCTCGCTGAGAAAAGGCGATTGCGAGCATAAAAGGATGCTTGAATTACATGCATTTACTGTCTTTTAAGGAAACATCCCACAAGCTTGTTTATATGTTCTGCTGAGTGGATTTGGGCTAAATAAGAAGGCAGACACAGTTTTATTTGAGTTTGGTGCAGAAATTGTTCAATACAAGCTTGGCTTCAAAACAGCATTTTCTCGCTGAGAAAAGGCGATTGTAGCATAAAAGGATGCTTGAATTACATGCATTTACTGTCTTTTAAGGAAACATCCACAAGCTTGTTTATATGTTCTGCTGAGTGGATTTGGGCTAAATAAGAAGGCAGACACAGTTTTATTTGAGTTTGGTGCAGAAATTGTTCAATACAAGCTTGGCTTCAAAACAGCATTTTCTCGCTGAGAAAAGGCGATTGCTGAGCATAAAAGGATGCTTGAATTACATGCATTTACTGTCTTTTAAGGAAACATCCCACAACGATATTTATTAGTTCTGCTAAGTGGATTTATGCTAAATAAGAAGGCAGACACAGTTTTATTTGAGTTTGGTGCAGAAATTGTTCAATACAAGCTTGGCTTTAAAACAACATTTTCTCGCTGAGAAAAGGCGATTGCGAGCATAAAAGGATGCTTGAATTACATGCATTTACTGTCTTTTAAGGAAACATCCCACAAGCTTGTTTATATGTTCTGCTGAGTGGATTTAGGCTAAATAAGAAGGCAGACACAGTTTTATTTGAGTTTGGTGCAGAAATTGTTCAATACAAGCTTGGCTTCAAAACAGCATTGTCTCGCTGAGAAAAGGCGATTTGCGAGCATAAAAGGATGCTTGAATTACATGCATTTACTGTCTTTTAAGGAAACATCCCACAAGCTTGTTTATATGTTCTGCTGAGTGGATTTAGGCTAAATAAGAAGGCAGACACAGTTTTATTTGAGTTTGGTGCAGAAATTGTTCAATACAAGCTTGGCTTCAAAACAGCATTTTCTCGCTGAGAAAAGGCGATTATGAGCATAAAAGGATGCTTGAATTACATGCATTTACTGTCTTTTAAGGAAACATGCCACAAGCTTATTTTCAGTCTCTCCTGAGTGGATTTATGCTAAATAAGAATGCAGACACAGTTTTATTTGAGTTTGGTGCAGAAATTGTTCAATACAAGCTTGGCTTCAAAACAGCATTGTCTCGCTGAGAAAAGGCGATTGCGAGCATAAAAGGATGCTTGAATTACATGCATTTACTGTCTTTTAAGGAAACATCCACAAGCTTGTTTATATGTTCTGCTGAGTGGATTTGGGCTAAATAAGAAGGCAGACACAGTTTTATTTGAGTTTGGTGCAGAAATTGTTCAATACAAGCTTGGCTTCAAAACAGCATTTTCTCGCTGAGAAAAGGCGATTATGAGCATAAAAGGATGCTTGAATTACATGCATTTACTGTCTTTTAAGGAAACATCCCACAACGATATTTATTAGTTCTGCTAAGTGGATTTATGCTAAATAAGAAGGCAGACACAGTTTTATTTGAGTTTGGTGCAGAAATTGTTCAATACAAGCTTGGCTTCAAAACAGCATTTTCTCGCTGAGAAAAGGCGATTAAAGCATAAATGGATGCTTGAATTACATGCATTTACTGTCTTTTAGGGAAACATCCCACAAGCTTATTTTCAGTCTCTCCTGAGTGGATTTAGGCTAAATAAGAAGGCAGACACAGTTTTATTTGAGTTTGGTGCAGAAATTGTTCAATACAAGCTTGGCTTCAAAACAGCATTTTCTCGCTGAGAAAAGGCGATTGAGAGCATAAAAGGATGCTTGAATTACATGCATTGACTGTCTTTTAAGGAAACATGCCACAAGTTTATTTTCAGTCTCTCCTGAGTGGAATTAGGCTAAATAAGAAGGCAGACACAGTTTTATTTGAGTTTGGTGCAGAAATTGTTCAATACAAGCTTGGCTTCAAAACAGCATTTTCTCGCTGAGAAAAGGCGATTCTGAGCATAAAAGGATGCTTGAATTACATGCATTGACTGTCTTTTAAGGAAACATGCCACAAGCTTGTTTATATGTTCTGCTGAGTGGATTTAGGCTAAATAAGAAGGCAGACACAGTTTTATTTGAGTTTGGTGCAGAAATTGTTCAATACAAGCTTGGCTTCAAAACAGCATTGTCTCGCTGAGAAAAGGCGATTGCGAGCATAAAAGGATGCTTGAATTACATGCATTTACTGTCTTTTAAGGAAACATCCCACAAGCTTGTTTATATGTTCTGCTGAGTGGATTTAGGCTAAATAAGAAGGCAGACATAGTTTTATTTGAGCTTGGTGTAGAAATTGTTCAATACAAGCTTGGCTTCAAAACAGCATTTTCGCTGAGAAAAGGCGATTTATGAGCATAAAAGGATGCTTGAATTACATGCATTTACTGTCTTTTAAGGAAACATGCCACAAGTTTATTTTCAGTCTCTCCTGAGTGGATTTAGGCTAAATAAGAAGGCAGACACAGTTTTATTTGAGTTTGGTGCAGAAATTGTTCAATACAAGCTTGGCTTCAAAACAGCATTTTTCGCTGAGAAAAGGCGATTCGAAGCATAAATGGATGCTTGAATTACATGCATTTACTGTCTTTTAAGGAAACATCCCACAACGATATTTATTAGTTCTGCTAAGTGGATTTATGCTAAATAAGAAGGCAGACACAGTTTTATTTGCGTTTGGTGCAGAAATTGTTCAATACAAGCTTGGCTTCAAAACAGCATTTTCTCGCTGAGAAAAGGCGATTGTGCGAGCATAAATGGATGCTTGAATTACATGCATTTACTGTCTTTTAGGGAAACATCCCACAAGCTTATTTTCAGTCTCTCCTGAGTGGATTTAGGCTAAATAAGAAGGCAGACACAGTTTTATTTGAGTTTGGTGCAGAAATTGTTCAATACAAGCTTGGCTTCAAAACAGCATTTTCTCGCTGAGAAAAGGCGATTTGCGAGCATAAAAGGATGCTTGAATTACATGCATTTACTGTCTTTTAAGGAAACATCCCACAACGATATTTATTAGTTCTGCTAAGTGGATTTATGCTAAATAAGAAGGCAGACACAGTTTTATTTGAGTTTGGTGCAGAAATTGTTCAATACAAGCTTGGCTTCAAAACAGCATTTTCTCGCTGAGAAAAGGCGATTATGAGCATAAATGGATGCTTGAATTACATGCATTTACTGTCTTTTAGGAAACATCCCACAAGCTTATTTTCAGTCTCTCCTGAGTGGATTTAAGCTAAATAAGAAGGCAGACACAGTTTTATTTGAGTTTGGTGCAGAAATTGTTCAATACAAGCTTGGCTTCAAAACAGCATTTTCTCGCTGAGAAAAGGCGATTTGAGCATAAAAGGATGCTTGACTTACATGCATTGACTGTCTTTTAAGGAAACATCCCACAAGTTTGTTTTCAGTCTCTCCTGAGTGCATTTAGGCTAAATAAGAAGGCAGACACAGTTTTATTTGAGTTTGGTGCAGAAATTGTTCAATACAAGCTTGGCTTCAAAACAAAATTTTCTCGCTGAGAAAAGGCGATTGGGAGCATAAAAGGATGCTGGAATTACATGCATTGACTGTCTTTTATAGAAACATCCCACAACCATATTTATTAGTTCTGCTAAGAGGATTTATGCTAAATAAGAAGGCAGACACAGTTTTATTTGAGTTTGGTGCAGAAATTGTTCAATACAAGCTTGGCTTCAAAACACCATTTTCTCGCTGAGAAAAGGCGATTGCGAGCATAAAAGGATGCTTGAATTACATGCATTTACTCTCTTTTAAGGAAACATCCCACAAGCTTATTTTCAGTCTCTTCTGAGTGGATTTAGGCTAAATAAGAAGGCAGACACAATTTTATTTGAGTTTGGTGCAGAAATTGTTCAATACAAGCTTGGCTTCAAAACAGCATTTTCTCGCTGAGAAAAGGCGATTGCGAGCGTAAAAGGATGCTTGAATTACATGCATTTACTGTCTTTTAAGGAAACATCCCACAACCATATTTATTAGTTCTGCTGAGTGGATTTAGGCTAAATAAGAAGGCAGACAGTTTTATTTGAGTTTGGTGCAGAAATTGTTCAATACAAGCTTGGCTTCAAAACAACATTTTCTCGCTGAGAAAAGGCGATTGCGAGCATAAAAGGATGCTTGAATTACATGCATTTACTGTCTTTTAAGGAAACATCCCACAAGCTTGTTTATATGTTCTGCTGAGTGGATTTAGGCTAAATAAGAAGGCAGACAGTTTTATTTGAGTTTGGTGCAGAAATTGTTCAATACAAGCTTGGCTTCAAAACAGCATTTTCTCGCTGAGAAAAGGCAATTGCGATCATGAAAGGATGCTTGAATTACATGCATTGACTGTCTTTTAAGGAAACATCCCACAACCATATTTATTAGTTCTGCTAAGAGGATTTATGCTAAATAAGAAGGCAGACACAGTTTTATTTGAGTTTGGTGCAGAAATTGTTCAATACAAGCTTGGCTTCAAAACAGCATTTTCTCGCTGAGAAAAGGCGATTGCGAGCATAAAAGGATGCTTGAATTACATGCATTGACTGTCTTTTATACAAACATCCCACAACCATATTTATTAGTTCTGCTAAGAAGATTTATGCTAAATAAGAAGGCAGACACAGTTTTATTTGAGTTTGGTGCAGAAATTGTTCAATACAAGCTTGGCTTCAAAACAGCATTTTCTCGCTGAGAAAAGGCGATTGCGAGCATAAAAGGATGCTTGAATTACATGCATTGACTGTCTTTTATAGAAACATCCCACAACCATATTTATTAGTTCTGCTAAGAGTATTTATGCTAAATAAGAAGGCAGACACAGTTTTTTTTGAGTTTGGTGCAGAAATTGTTCAATACAAGCTTGGCTTCAAAACAGCATTTTCTCGCTGAGAAAAGGCGATTGCGAGCGTAAAAGGATGCTTGAATTACATGTATTTACTGTCTTTTAAGGAAACATCCCACAAGCTTATTTTCAGTCTCTCCTGAGTGGATTTAGGCTAAATAAGAAGGCAGACACAGTTTTATTTGAGTTTGGTGCAGAAATTGTTCAATACAAGCTTGGCTTCAAAACAGCATTTTTCGCTCAGAAAAGGCGATTGCGAGCATAAAAGGATGCTTGAATTACATGCATTTACTGTCTTTTAAGGAAACATCCCACAAGCTTCTTTATATGTTCTGCTGAGTGGATTTAGGCTAAATAAGAAGGCAGACAGTTTTATTTGAGTTTGGTGCAGAAATTGTTCAATACAAGCTTGGCTTCAAAACAGCATTTTCTCGCTGAGAAAAGGCGATTGCGAGCATAAAATGATGCTTGAATTACATGCATTGACTGTCTTTTAAGGAAACATCCCACAACCATATTTATTAGTTCTTCTAAGAGGATTTATGCTAAATAAGAAGGCAGACACAGTTTTATTTGAGTTTGGTGCAGAAATTGTTCAATACAAGCTTGGCTTCAAAACAGCATTTTCTCGCTCAGAAAAGGCGATTTCGAGCATAAAAGGATGCTTGAATTACATGATTTACTGTCTGTTAAGGAAACATGCCACAAACTTGTTTATATGTTCTGCTGAGTGGATTTAGGCTAAATAAGAAGGCAGACAGTTTTATTTGAGTTTGGTGCAGAAATTGTTCAATACAAGCTTGGCTTCAAAACAGCATTTTCTCGCTGAGAAATGGCGATTGCGAGCATAAAAAGATGCTTGAATTACATGCATTTACTGTCTTTTAAGGAAACATCCCACAGGCTTATTTTCAGTCTCTCCTGAGTGGATTTAGGCTAAATAAGAAGGCAGACACAGTTTTATTTGAGTTTGGTGCAGAAATTGTTCAATACAAGCTTGGCTTCAAAACAGCATTTTCTCGCTGAGAAAAGGCAATTGCGAGCATAAAAGGATGCTTGAATTACATGCATTTACTGTCTTTTAAGGAAACATCCCACAAGCTTGTTTATATGTTCTGCTGAGTGGATTTAGGCTAAATAAGAAGGCAGACACAGTTTTATTTGAGTTTGGTGCAGAAATTGTTCAATACAAGCTTGGCTTTAAAACAGCATTTTCTCGCTGAGAAAAGCGATTCATGAGCATAAAAGGATGCTTGACTTTCATGCATTTACTGTCTTTTAAGGAAACATGCCACAAGTTTATTTTCAGTCTCTCCTGAGTGGATTTAGGCTAAATAAGAAGGCAGACACAGTTTTATTTGAGTTTGGTGCAGAAATTGTTCAATACAAGCTTGGCTTCAAAACAACATTTTCTCGCTGAGAAAAGGCGATTCATTTGAGCATAAAAGGATGCTTGAATTACATGCATTTACTGTCTTTTAAGGAAACATCCCACAAGCTTGTTAATATGTTCTGCTGAGTGGATTTAGGCTAAATAAGAAGGCAGACAGTTTTATTTGAGTTTGGTGCAGAAATTGTTCAATACAAGCTTGGCTTCAAAACAGCATTTTCTCGCTGAGAAAAGGCGATTGCGAGCATAAAAGGATGCTTGAATTACATGCACTGACTGTCTTTTATAGAAACATCCCACAACCATATTTATTAGTTCTGCTAAGAGGATTTATGCTAAATAAGAAGGCAGACACAGTTTTATTTGAGTTTGGTGCAGAAATTGTTCAATACAAGCTTGGCTTCAAAACAGCATTTTCTCGCTGAGAAAAGGCGATTTGAAAGCATAAAAGGATGCTTGAATTACATGCATTTACTGTCTTTTAAGGAAACATCCCACAAGCTTATTTTCAGTCTCTTCTGAGTGGATTTAGGCTAAATAAGAAGGCAGATACAGTTTTATTTGAGTTTGGTGCAGAAATTGTTCAATACAAGCTTGGCTTCAAAACAGCATTTTTCGCTGAGAAAAGCGATTCATGAACTATAAAAGGATGCTTGAATTACATGCATTTACTGTCTTTTAAGGAAACATCCCACAACCATATTTATTAGTTCTGCTGAGTGAATTTAGGATAAATAAGAAGGCAGACACAGTTTTATTTGAGTTTGGTGCAGAAATTTTTCAATACAAGCTTGGCTTCAAAACAACATTTTCTCGCTGAGAAAAGGCGATTGCGACCATAAAAGGATGCTTGAATTACATGCATTTACTGTCTTTTAAGGAAACATCCCACAAGCTTGTTTATATGTTCTGCTGAGTGGATTTAGGCTAAATAAGAAGGCAGACAGTTTTATTTGAGTTTGGTGCAGAAATTGTTCAATACAAGCTTGGCTTCAAAACAGCATTTTCTCGCTGAGAAAAGGCGATTGCGAGCATGAAAGGATGCTTGAATTACATGCATTGACTGTCTTTTAAGGAAACATCCCACAACCATATTTATTAGTTCTGCTAAGAGGATTTATGCTAGATAAGAAGGCAGACACAGTTTTATTTGAGTTTGGTGCAGAAATTGTTCAATACAAGCTTGGCTTCAAAACAGCATTTTCTCGCTGAGAAAAGGCGATTGCGAGCATAAAAGGATGCTTGAATTACAGGCATTTACTGTCTTTTAAGGAAACATCCCACAAGCTTCTTTATATGTTCTGCTGAGTGGATTTAGGCTAAATAAGAAGGCAGACAGTTTTATTTGAGTTTGGTGCAGAAATTGTTCAATACAAGCTTGGCTTCAAAACAGCATTTTCTCGCTGAGAAAAGGCGATTGAGCATAAAAGGATGCTTGAATTACATGCATTGACTGTCTTTTATAGAAACATCCCACAACCATATTTATTAGTTCTGCTAAGAAGATTTATGCTAAATAAGAAGGCAGACACAGTTTTATTTGAGTTTGGTGCAGAAATTGTTCAATACAAGCTTGGCTTCAAAACAGCATTTTCTCGCTGAGAAAAGGCGATTTAGTGAGCATAAAAGGATGCTTGAATTACATGCATTGACTGTCTTTTATAGAAACATCCCACAACCATATTTATTAGTTCTGCTAAGAGTATTTATGATAAATAAGAAGGCAGACACAGTTTTATTTGAGTTTGGTGCAGAAATTGTTCAATACAAGCTTGGCTTCAAAACAGCATTTTCTCGCTGAGAAAAGGCGATTGCGAGCGTAAAAGGATGCTTGAATTACATGTATTTACTGTCTTTTAAGGAAACATCCCACAAGCTTATTTTCAGTCTCTCCTGAGTGGATTTAGGCTAAATAAGAAGGCAGACACAGTTTTATTTGAGTTTGGTGCAGAAATTGTTCAATACAAGCTTGGCTTCAAAACAGCATTTTCTCGCTCAGAAAAGGCGATTACGAGCATAAAAGGATGCTTGAATTACATTATTTACTGTCTTTTAAGGAAACATCCCACAAGCTTGTTTATATGTTCTGCTGAAGTGGATTAAGGCTAAATAAGAAGGCAGACACAGTTTTATTTGAGTTTGGTGCAGAAATTGTTCAATACAAGCTTGGCTTCAAAACAGCATTTTCTCGCTGAGAAAAGGCGATTGCGAGCATAAAAGGATGCTTGAATTACATGCATTTACTGTCTTTTAAGGAAACATCCCACAAGCTTCTTTATATGTTCTGCTGAGTGGATTTAGGCTAAATAAGAAGGCAGACAGTTTTATTTGAGTTTGGTGCAGAAATTGTTCAATACAAGCTTGGCTTCAAAACAGCATTTTCTCGCTGTGAAAAGGTGATTGCGAGCATAAAAGGATGCTTGAATTACATGCATTTACTGTCTTTTAAGGACGCATCCCACAAGGTTATTTTCAGTCTCTCCTGAGTGTATTTAGGCTAAATAAGAAGGCAGACACAGTTTTATTTGAGTTTGGTGCAGAAATTGTTCAATACAAGCTTGGCTTCAAAACAGCATTTTCTCGCTCAGAAAAGGCGATTGCCAGCATAAAAGGATGCTTGAATTACATGATTTACTGTCTGTTAAGGAAACATGCCACAAGCTTGTTTATATGTTCTGCTGAGTGGATTTAGGCTAAATAAGAAGGCAGACAGTTTTATTTGAGTTTGGTGCAGAAATTGTTCAATACAAGCTTGGCTTCAAAACAGCATTTTCTCGCTGAGAAATGGCTTGTTAATATTTTCTGCTGAGTGGATTTAGGCTAAATAAGAAGGCAGACAGATTTCTCGCTGAGAAAAGGCGATTGCGAGCATAAAAGGATGCTTGAATTACATGCACTGACTGTCTTTTATAGAAACATCCCACAACCATATTTATTAGTTCTGCTAAGAGGATTTATGCTAAATAAGAAGGCAGACACAGTTTTATTTGAGTTTGGTGCAGAAATTGTTCAATACAAGCTTGGCTTCAAAACAGCATTTTCTCGCTGACAAAAAGGCGATTGCGAGCATAAAAAGATTCTTAAATTACATGCATTTACTGTCTTTTAAGGAAACATCCAACAACCATATTTATTAGTTCTGCTGAGTGGATTTAGGCTAAATAAGAAGGCAGACACAGTTTTATTTGAGTTTGGTGCAGAAATTGTTCAATACAAGCTTGGCTTCAAAACAGCATTTTCTCGCTGAGAAAAGGCGATTGCGAGCATAAAAGGATGCTTGAATTACATGCATTTACTGTCTTTTAAGGAAACATCCCACAAGCTTATTTTCAGTCTCTTCTGAGTGGATTTAGGCTAAATAAGAAGGCAGACACAGTTTTATTTGAGTTTGGTGCAGAAATTGTTCAATACAAGCTTGGCTTCAAAACAGCATTTTCTCGCTGAGAAAAGACGATTGCGAGCATAAAAAGATTCTTGAATTACATGCATTTACTGTCTTTTGAGGAAACATGCCACAAGCTTGGTAATATGTTCTACTGAGTGGATTTAGGCTAAATAAGAAGGCAGACACAGTTTTATTTGAGTTTGGTGCAGAAATTGTTCAATACAAGCTTGGCTTCAAAACAGCATTTTCTCGCTGAGAAAAGGCGATTGCGAGCATAAAAAGATTCTTGAATTACATGCATTTACTGTCTTTTAAGGAAACATCCCACAACCATATTTATTAGTTCTTCTGAGTGGATTTAGGCTAAATAAGAAGGCAGACACAGTTTTATTTGAGTTTGGTGCAGAAATTTTTCAATACAAGCTTGGCTTCAAAACAACATTTTCTCGCTGAGAAAAGGCGATTGCGAGCATAAAAGGATGCTTGAATTACATGCATTGACTGTCTTTTATAGAAACATCCCACAACCATATTTATTAGTTCTGCTAAGAGGATTTATGCTAAATAAGAAGGCAGACACAATTTTTTTTTAGTTTGGTGCAGAAATTGTTCAATACAAGCTTGGCTTTAAAACAGCATTTTCTCGCTGAGAAAAGGCGATTGCGAGCATAAAAGGATGCTTGAATTACATGTATTTACTGTCTTTTAAGGAAACATCCCACAAGCTTGTTTATATGTTCTGCTGAGTTGATTTAGGCTAAATAAGAAGGCAGACACAGTTTTATTTGAGTTTGGTGCAGAAATTGTTCAATACAAGCTTGGCTTCAAAACAGCATTTTCTCGCTTAGAAAAGGCGATTGCGAGCATAAAAGGATGCTTGAATTACATGCATTTACTGTCTTTTAAGGAAACATCCCACAAGCTTGTTTATATGTTCTGCTAAGTGGATTTAGGCTAAATAAGAAGGCAGACAGTTTTATTTGAGTTTGGTGCAGAAATTGTTCAATACAAGCTTGGCTTCAAAACAGCATTTTCTCGCTGAGAAAAGGTGATTTGCAGCGTAAAGGATGCTTGAATTACATGCATTTACTGTCTTTTAAGGAAACATGCCACAAGCTTATTTTCAGTCTTTCCTGGGTGGATTTAAGCTAAATAAGAAGGCAGACACAGTTTTATTTGAGTTTGGTGTAGAAATTGTTTAATACAGACTTGGCTTCAAAACAGCATTTTCTCGCTGAGAAAAGGCGATTGAGAGCATAAAAGGATGCTTGAATTACATGCATTTACTGTCTTTTAAGGAAACATCCCACAAGCTTGTTTATATGTTCTGCTGAGTTGATTTAGGCTAAATAAGAAGGCAGACACAGTTTTATTTGAGTTTGGTGCAGAAATTGTTCAATACAAGCTTGGCTTCAAAAAAGCATTTTCTCGCTGAGAAAAGGTGATTTCGTGCGTAAAAGGATGCTTGAATTACATGCATTTACTGTTTTTTAAAGAAACATGCCACAAGCTTATTTTCAGTCTTTCTTGAGTGGATTTAAGCTAAATAAGAAGGCAGACACAGTTTTATTTGAGTTTGGTGTAGAAATTGTTTAATACAGGCTTGGCTTCAAAACAGCATTTTCTCGCTGAGAAAAGGCGATTGCGAGCATAAAAGAATGCTTGAATTACATGCATTTACTGTCTTTTAAGGAAACAACCCACAACCATATTTATTAGTTCTGCTAAGAGGATTTATGCTAAATAAGAAGGCAGACACAGTTTTATTTGAGTTTGGTGCAGAAATTGTTCAATACAAGCTTGGCTTCAAAACAGCATTTTCTCGCTGAGAAAAGGCGATTGAGAGCATAAAGGATGCTTGAATTACATGCATTTACTGTCTTTTAAGGAAACATCCGATAAGCTTATTTTCAGTCTCTCCTGAGTGGATTTAGGCTAAATAAGAAGGCAGACACAGTTTTATTTGAGTTTGGTGCAGAAATTGTTCAATACAAGCTTGGCTTCAAAACAGCATTTTCTCGCTGAGAAAAGGCGATTGCGAGCATAAAAGGATGCTTGAATTACATGCATTTACTGTCTTTTAAGGAAACATCCCACAACCATATTTATTGGTTCTGCTGAGTGGATTTAGGCTAAATAAGAAGGCAGACACAGTTTTATTTGAGTTTGGTGCAGAAATTGTTCATTACAAGCTTGGCTTCAAAACAGCATTTTCTCGCTGAGAAAAGGCGATTGCGAGCATAAAAGGATGCTTGAATTACATGCATTTACTGTCTTTTAAGGAAACATCCCACAAGCTTGTTTATATGTTCTGCTGAGTGAATTTAGGCTAAATAAGAAGGCAGACAGTTTTATTTGAGTTTGGTGCAGAAATTGTTCAATACAAGCTTGGCTTCAAAACAGCATTTTCTCGCTGAGAAAAGGTGATTGCGAGCGTAAAAGGATGCTTGAATTACATGCATTTACTGTCTTTTAAGGAAACATGCCACAAGCTTATTTTCAGCCTTTCCTGGGTGGATTTAAGCTAAATAAGAAGGCAGACACAGTTTTATTTGAGTTTGGTGTAAAAATTGTTTAATACAGGCTTGGCTTCAAAACAGCATTTTCTCGCTGAGAAAAGGCGATTGCGAGCATAAAAGGATGCTTGAATTACATGCATTTACTGTCTTTTAAGGAAACATCCCACAACCATATTTATTAGTTCTGCTAAGAGGATTTATGCTAAATAAGAAGGCAGACACAGTTTTATTTGAGTTTGGTGCAGAAATTTTTCAATACAAGCTTGGCTTAAAAACAGCATTTTCTCGCTGAGAAAAGGCGATTGCGAGCATAAAAGGATGCTTGAATTACATGCATTTACTGTCTTTTAAGGAAACATCCCACAAGCTTGTTTATGTGTTCTGCTGAGTTGATTTAGGCTAAATAAGAAGGCAGACACAGTTTTATTTGAGTTTGGTGCAGAAATTGTTCAATACAAGCTTGGCTTCAAAACAGCATTTTCTCGCTGAGAAAAGGCAATTGCGAGCATAAAAGGATGCTTGAATTACATGCATTTACTGTCTTTTAAGGACACATCCCACAAGCTTATTTTCAGTCTCTCCTGAGTGTATTTAGGCTAAATAAGAAGGCAGACACAGTTTTATTTGAGTTTGGTGCAGAAATTGTTCAATACAAGCTTGGCTTCAAAACAGCATTTTCTCGCTCAGAAAAGGCGATTGCGAGCATAAAAGGATGCTTGAATTACATGATTTACTGTCTTTTAAGGAAACATCCCACAAGCTTGTTTATATGTTCTGCTGAGTGGATTTAGGCTAAATAAGAAGGCAGACACAGTTTTATTGGACTTTGGTGCAGAAATTGTTCAATACAAGCTTGGCTTCAAAAAAGCATTTTCTCGCTGAGAAAAGGTGATTGCGTCATGTAAAAGGATGCTTGAATTACATGCATTTACTGTTTTTAAAGAAACATGCCACAAGCTTATTTTCAGTCTTTCTTGAGTGGATTTAAGCTAAATAAGAAGGCAGACACAGTTTTATTTGAGTTTGGTGTAGAAATTGTTTAATACAGGCTTGGCTTCAAAACAGCATTTTCTCGCTGAGAAAAGGCGATTGCGAGCATAAAAGTATGCTTGAATTACATGCATTTACTGTCTTTTAAGGAAACATCCCACAACCATATTTATTAGTTCTGCTAAGAGGATTTATGCTAAATAAGAAGGCAGACACAGTTTTATTTGAGTTTGGTGCAGAAATTGTTCAATACAAGCTTGGCTTCAAAACAGCATTTTCTCGCTGAGAAAAGCGATTGCGAACATAAAAGGATGCTTGAATTACATGCATTTACTGTCTTTTAAGGAAACATCCACAACCATATTTATTAGTTCTGCTAAGAGGATTTATGCTAAATAAGAAGGCAGACACAGTTTTATTTGAGTTTGGTGCAGAAATTTTTCAATACAAGCTTGGCTTAAAAAAAAGCATTTTCTCGCTGAGAAAAGGCGATTCTGACATAAAAGGATGCTTGAATTACATGCATTTACTGTCTTTTAAGGAAACATCCCACAAGCTTGTTTATATGTTCTGCTGAGTTGATTTAGGCTAAATAAGAAGGCAGACACAGTTTTATTGGACTTTGGTGCAGAAATTGTTCAATACAAGCTTGGCTTCAAAAAAGCATTTTCTCGCTGAGAAAAGGTGATTGCGTGCGTAAAAGGATGCTTGAATTACATGCATTTACTGTTTTTTAAAGAAACATGCCACAAGCTTATTTTCAGTCTTTCTTGAGTGGATTTAAGCTAAATAAGAAGGCAGACACAGTTTTATTTGAGTTTGGTGTAGAAATTGTTTAATACAGGCTTGGCTTCAAAACAGCATTTTCTCGCTGAGAAAAGGCGATTGAGAGCATAAAAGGATGCTTGAATTACATGCATTTACTGTCTTTTAAGGAAACATCCCACAACCATATTTATTAGTTCTGCTAAGAGGATTTATGCTAAATAAGAAGGCAGACACAGTTTTATTTGAGTTTGGTGCAGAAATTGTTCAATACAAGCTTGGCTTCAAAACAGCATTTTCTCGCTGAGAAAAGGCGATTGAGAGCATAAAAGGATGCTTGAATTACATGCATTTACTGTCTTTTAAGGAAACATCCGATAAGCTTATTTTCAGTCTCTCCTGAGTGGATTTAGGCTAAATAAGAAGGCAGACACAGTTTTATTTGAGTTTGGTGCAGAAATTGTTCAATACAAGCTTGGCTTCAAAACAGCATTTTCTCGCTGAGAAAACGCGATTGCGAGCATAAAGGATGCTTGAATTACATGCATTTACTGTCTTTTAAGGAAACATCCCACAACCATATTTATTGGTTCTGCTGAGTGGATTTAGGCTAAATAAGAAGGCAGACACAGTTTTATTTGAGTTTGGTGCAGAAATTGTTCAATACAAGCTTGGCTTCAAAACAGCATTTTCTCGCTGAGAAAAGGCGATTTGAGCATAAAAGGATGCTTGAATTACATGCATTTACTGTCTTTTAAGGAAACATCCCACAAGCTTGTTTATATGTTCTGCTGAGTGGATTTAGGCTAAATAAGAAGGCAGACAGTTTTATTTGAGTTTGGTGCAGAAATTGTTCAATACAAGCTTGGCTTCAAAACAGCATTTTCTCGCTGAGAAAAGGTGATTTGAGCGTAAAAAGGATGCTTGAATTACATGCATTTACTGTCTTTTAAGGAAACATGCCACAAGCTTATTTTCAGTCTTTCCTGGGTGGATTTAAGCTAAATAAGAAGGCAGACACAGTTTTATTTGAGTTTGGTGTAGAAATTGTTTAATACAGACTTGGCTTCAAAACAGCATTTTCTCGCTGAGAAAAGGCGATTGTAGCATAAAAGGATGCTTGAATTACATGCATTTACTGTCTTTTAAGGAAACATCCCACAACCATATTTATTAGTTCTGCTAAGAGGATTTATGCTAAATAAGAAGGCAGACACAGTTTTATTTGAGTTTGGTGCAGAAATTGTTCAATACAAGCTTGGCTTCAAAACAGCATTTTCTCGCTGAGAAAAGGCGATTGCGAGCATTAAAGGATGCTTGAATTACATGCATTTACTGTCTTTTAAGGAAACATGCCACAAGCTTATTTTCAGTCTCTCCTGAGTGGATTTAGGCTAAATAAGAAGGCAGACACAGTTTTATCTGAGCTTGGTGCAGAAATTGTTCAATACAAGCTTGGCTTCAAAACAGCATTTTCTCGCTGAGAAAAGGCAATTGCGAGCATAAAAGGATGCTTGAATTACATGCATTTACTGTCTTTTAAGGACACATCCCACAAGCTTATTTTCAGTCTCTCCTGAGTGTATTTAGGCTAAATAAGAAGGCAGACACAGTTTTATTTGAGTTTGGTGCAGAAATTGTTCAATACAAGCTTGGCTTCAAAACAGCATTTTCTCGCTCAGAAAAGGCGATTGCGAGCATAAAAGGATGCTTGAATTACATGATTTACTGTCTTTTAAGGAAACATCCCACAAGCTTGTTTATATGTTCTGCTGAGTGGATTTAGGCTAAATAAGAAGGCAGACACAGTTTTATTTGAGTTTGGTGCAGAAATTGTTCAATACAAGCTTGGCTTCAAAACAGCATTTTCTCGCTGAGAAAAGGTGATTGCGTGCGTAAAAGGATGCTTGAATTACATGCATTTACTGTCTTTTAAGGAAACATGCCACAAGCTTATTTTCAGTCTTTCCTGGGTGGATTTAAGCTAAATAAGAAGGCAGAAACAGTTTTATTTGAGTTTGGTGTAGAAATTGTTTAATACAGGCTTGGCTTCAAAACAGCATTTTTCGCTGAGAAAAGGCGATTTGCGAGCATAAAAGGATGCTTGAATTACATGCATTTACTGTCTTTTAAGGAAACATCCCACAACCATATTTATTAGTTCTGCTAAGAGGATTTATGCTAAATAAGAAGGCAGACACAGTTTTATTGGAGTTTGGTGCAGAAATTTTTCAATACAAGCTTGGCTTAAAAACAGCATTTTCTCGCTGAGAAAAGGCGATTGCGAGCATAAAAGGATGCTTGAATTACATGCATTTACTGTCTTTTAAGGAAACATCCACAAGCTTGTTTATATGTTCTGCTGAGTTGATTTAGGCTAAATAAGAAGGCAGACACAGTTTTATTTGAGTTTGGTGCAGAAATTGTTCAATACAAGCTTGGCTTCAAAACAGCATTTTTCGCTGAGAAAAGGCAATTGAGCATAAAAGGATGCTTGAATTACATGCATTTACTGTCTTTTAAGGAAACATCCCACAAGCTTGTTTATATGTTCTGCTGAGTGGATTTAGGCTAAATAAGAAGGCAGACACAGTTTTATTTGAGTTTGGTGCAGAAATTGTTCAATACAAGCTTGGCTTCAAAACAGCATTTTTCGCTGAGAAAAGGTGATTGCGTGCGTAAAAGGATGCTTGAATTACATGCATTTACTGTCTTTTAAGGAAACATGCCACAAGCTTATTTTCAGTCTTTCCTGGGTGGATTTAAGCTAAATAAGAAGGCAGAAACAGTTTTATTTGAGTTTGGTGTAGAAATTGTTTAATACAGGCTTGGCTTCAAAACAGCATTTTCTCGCTGAGAAAAGGCGATTTGCGAGCATAAAAGGATGCTTGAATTACATGCATTTACTGTCTTTTAAGGAAACATCCCACAACCATATTTATTAGTTCTGCTAAGAGGATTTATGCTAAATAAGAAGGCAGACACAGTTTTATTTGAGTTTGGTGCAGAAATTTTTCAATACAAGCTTGGCTTAAAAACAGCATTTTTCGCTGAGAAAAGGCGATTAAAGCATAAAAGGATGCTTGAATTACATGCATTTACTGTCTTTTAAGGAAACATCCCACAAGCTTGTTTATATGTTCTGCTGCTGAGTTGATTTAGGCTAAATAAGAAGGCAGACACAGTTTTATTTGAGTTTGGTGCAGAAATTGTTCAATACAAGCTTGGCTTCAAAACAGCATTTTCTCGCTGAGAAAAGGCAATTGCGAGCATAAAAGGATGCTTGAATTACATGCATTTACTGTCTTTTAAGGACACATCCCACAAGCTTATTTTCAGTCTCTCCTGAGTGTATTTAGGCTAAATAAGAAGGCAGACACAGTTTTATTTGAGTTTGGTGCAGAAATTGTTCAATACAAGCTTGGCTTCAAAACAGCATTTTCTCGCTCAGAAAAGGCGATTGCGAACATAAAAGGATGCTTGAATTACATGATTTACTGTCTTTTAAGGAAACATCCCACAAGCTTGTTTATATGTTCTGCTGAGTGGATTTAGGCTAAATAAGAAGGCAGACACAGTTTTATTGGACTTTGGTGCAGAAATTGTTCAATACAAGCTTGGCTTCAAAAAAGCATTTTCTCGCTGAGAAAAGGTGATTGCGTGCGTAAAAGGATGCTTGAATTACATGCATTTACTGTTTTTTAAAGAAACATGCCACAAGCTTATTTTCAGTCTTTCTTGAGTGGATTTAAGCTAAATAAGAAGGCAGACACAGTTTTATTTGAGTTTGGTGTAGAAATTGTTTAATACAGGCTTGGCTTCAAAACAGCATTTTCTCGCTCAGAAAAGGCGATTGCGAACATAAAAGGATGCTTGAATTACATGATTTACTGTCTTTTAAGGAAACATCCCACAAGCTTGTTTATATGTTCTGCTGAGTGGATTTAGGCTAAATAAGAAGGCAGACACAGTTTTATTGGACTTTGGTGCAGAAATTGTTCAATACAAGCTTGGCTTCAAAAAAGCATTTTCTCGCTGAGAAAAGGTGATTGCGTGCGTAAAAGGATGCTTGAATTACATGCATTTACTGTCTTTTAACGAAACATGCCACTAGTTTGTTTTCAGTCTCTCCTGAGTGGATTTAGGCTAAACAAAAGGCAGACACAGTTTTATTTGAGTTTGGTGCAGAAATTGTTCAATACAAGCTTGGCTTGAAAACAGCATTTTCTTGCTGAGAAAAAGCGATTGCGAGCATAAAAGGATGCTTGAATTACATGCATTTACTGTCTTTTAAGGAAACATCCCACAACCATATTTATTAATTCTGCTAAGAGGATTTATGCTAAATAAGAAGGCAGACACAGTTTTATTTGAGTTTGGTGCAGAAATTGTTCAATACAAGCTTGGCTTCAAAACAGCATTTTCTCGCTGAGAAAAGGCGATTGAGAGCATAAAAGGATGCTTGAATTACATGCATTTACTGTCTTTTAAGGAAACATCCCACAAGCTTATTTTCAGTCTCTCCTGAGTGGATTAAGGCTAAATAAGAATGCAGACACAGTTTTATTTGAGTTTGGTGCAGAAATTGTTCAATACAAGCTTGGCTTCAAAACAGCATTTTCTCACTGAGAAAAGGCGATTTGAGCATAAAAGGATGCTTGAATTACATGCATTTACTGTTTTAAGGAAACATGCCACAAGCTTATTTTCAGTCTCTCCTGAGTGGATTTAGGCTAAATAAGAAGGCAGACACAGTTTTATTTGAGTTTGGTGCAGAAATTGTTCAATACAAGCTTGGCTTCAAAACAGCATTTTCTCGCTGAGAAAAGGCGATTATGAGCATAAAAGGATGCTTGAATTACATGCATTTACTGTCTTTTAAGGAAACATGCCACAAGCTTATTTTCAGTCTCTCCTGAGTGGATTTAGGCTAAATAAGAAGGCAGACAAAGTTTTATTTGAGTTTGGTGCAGAAATTGTTCAATACAAGCTTGGCTTCAAAACAGCATTTTCTCGCTGAGAAAAGGCGGTTTGAGCATAAAAGGATGCTTGAATTACATGCATTTACTGTCTTTTAAGGAAACATCCCACAAGCTTATTTTCAGTCTCTCCTGAGTGGATTTAGGCTAAATAAGAAGGCAGACACAGTTTTATTTGAGTTTGGTGCAGAAATTGTTCAATACAAGCTTGGCTTCTACTACTACTCTTTCGACTTTTCCCATTAGGGGCCGCCACAGCGAATCATCCTTTTCCACTTTACTCTATCCTGGGCATCTTCCACTCTGACACCAGCTAACCTCATGTCCTCTGTTAGGACATCCATATATCTCCTCCTTGGTCGTCCTCTCGCCCTCTTGCCTGGCAGCTCCATCTCCAACATCCTTCTACCAATATATTCACTATCCCTCCTCTGCAATTGTCCAAACCATCTCAATCTGGCCTCTCTGACTTTGTTGCTAACACAGGCGACATGCGCTGTCCCTCTGATGAACTCGTTCCTAATTCTGTCCAACCTTGTCACTCCTAAGGAGAACCTCAACATCTTCATCTCTGCTGCTTCCATCTCTGCCTCTTGTCTCTTTCTCACTGCTACTGTCTCTAATCCATAGAGCAGAGCTGGTCTCACCACTGTCCTGTACACCTTTCCTTTGAGTCTTGCTGACACTCTTCTGTCACACAACACTCCTGACACTTTCCTCCACCCATTCCAACCTGCACTCGCCTCTTCACCTCTTTTCCACACTCCCCATCACACTGAACTGATGACCCCAAGTACTTAAACTCTTGCACCTTCTTCACCTCAGCCCCTGTAACCTCACACTTCTACCTGGATCCCTCTCGTTTACACACATGTATTCTGTCTTACTACGACTGACTTTCATACCTCTTCTTTCCAGAGCAAACCTCCACCTCTCCAGCTGTTCCTCCACCTGCTCTCTACTCTCACTGCAAATCACAATGTCATCTGCAAACATCATTGTCCAGGAGATTTCTGTCTGACCTCGTCTGTCAACCTGTCCATCAGCATAGCAAACAAGAAGGGACTCAAAGCCGATCCTTGGTGTAGTCCCACCTCCACCTTGAACTCCTCTGTCTGACCCTCGGCACATCTCACCACCGTCATGCTCCTCTCATACATGTCCTGAACTACTCTGACGTACTTCTCTGCCACTCCCGACATCCTCATACAGTACCACAGCTCCTCCCTCGGCACCCTGTCATACGCCTTCTCTAAATCCACAAACACACAATGCAGCTCCTTCTGACCATCTCTGTACTTTTCCATCAACAACCTCAAAGCGAAAATGGCGTCAGTGGTGCTCTTACGGGGCATGAAACCATACTGCTGCTCACAGATCTCCACCTCCTTCCTAAGCCTGGCTTCCACTACTCTTTCTCACAGCTTCATTGTGTGGCTCATCAGCTTTATCCCTCTGTAGTTGCTACAGTTCTGCGTGTCACCCTTGTTCTTAAAGATCGGCACCAGAACGCTTCTCCTCCATTCCTCAGGCATCTTCTCACTCTCTAAAATCCTGTTAAACAGACCTGTCAGAAACTTCACTGCAGTCTCTCCTAGACACTTCCACACCTCCACAGGTATGTCATCAGGGCCAACAGCCTTTCCGCTCTTCATCCTTTTCAGAGCCTTCCTCACCTCATCCTTTCTAATCTCTCCTATTTCCTGCTCCACAACATCCACATCTTCCTCCCTTCTTTCCCTGTCATTTTCCTCATTCATCAACTCCTCAAAATACTCCCTCCATCTTCTCTGCACACTCTCCTGGCTTGTTAGCACCTTTCCATCTCTGTCTTTAATCACCCTTATCTGTTGCACATCTTTCCCATCTCTATCTCTCTGTCTGGCTATCCTGTACAAGTCCTTCTGTCCTTCCTTCGTGTCTAACCTGTCATACAGCTCATCGTAAGCTTTCTGTTTGGCCTTTGCCACCTCCCTCTTCACTCTGCGCTGCACTTCCTTGTACTCCTGTCTACTTTCCTCAGTCCTTTCTACATCCCACTTCCTTTTAGCTAACCTCTTCCTCTGGATGCAGTCCTGTACTTCCTCATTCCACCACCAAGTGTCTTTATCATCTTTCCTCTTACCAGATGACACACCAAGCACCTTCCTACCTGTTTCCCTGATTACCTCTGCTGTAGTTTCCCAATCATCTGGAAGCTCTTCCTGACCACACAAAGCCTGTCTCAACTTCTGCCTGAATTCCTCACAAGTTTCTTCATTCTTTAGCTTCCACCACTTGGTCTTCTTTTCTGACTTTCCTCTCTTCTTCTTCCTGACCACCAGAGTCATCTTACACACCACCATGCGGTGCTGTCTGGCTACACTCTCTCCTACCACCACTTTACAGTCACTAACCTCTCTCAAATGACCTCGTCTACATAGGATGTAGTCCACCTGTGTACTCCTACCTCCACTCTTGTATGTCACTCTATGTTCCTCTCTCTTCTGGAAGTAAGTGTTAACTACAGCCATTTCCATCCTCTTAGAAAAGTCCACTACCATCTGTCCTTCTGGATTCCTGTCCTTTACACCAAACCTGCCCATTACCTCCTCATCACCTCTGTTCCCCTCACCAACATGCCCATTGAAGTCTGCTCCAACAACTACTTTCTCTCCTCTAGGGATACTCTCTACAACCTCATCAAACTCACTCCAGAATCTCTCTTTCTCTTCTGACTCACAGCCAACTTGTGGAGCATACCCACTGACTATGTTCACCATCACCCCTTCGATTTCTAGCTTTAGGCTCATCGCCCTGTCTGAGACTCTTTTCACCTCTAGAACATTGTTCACAAACTCCCTCTTCAGGATCACTCCTACTCCGTTTCTCTTCCTATCCTCACCATGGTAGAACAGTTTGTATCCTCCTCCAATACTACGTGCTTTGCTGCCTTTCCACCTCGTCTCTTGCACACACAGTACATCTACTTTCCTTCTCTCCATCATGTCTGCCAGCTCTCTACCTTTCCCTGTCATTGTGCCAACGTTAAGAGTCCCTACTCTCAAATCTAAGCTCCTGCCTTTCCCCTTCTCTCTCTGACCACGCACCCTTCTGCCTCCTCTCCTTCTTCGACCAACAGTAGTCCAATTTCCACCGGCACCGCAGCACCGGTGGCGGTCGTTGTTAACCCGGGCCTCGACCGATCCGGTATGAAAGTGGTATGGATGACTCGCATGATTGTACTTGGCAAAATTTTACGCCGGATGCCCTTCCTGACGCAACCCTCTCTATTTATCCGGGCTTGGGACCGGCACAGAAGTTACTGGCTTGCAACCCCTGTGGCTAGATTCAAACTTGGCTTCAAAACAGAATTTTTCGCTGAGAAAAGGCGATTGCGAGCATAAAAGGATGCTTGAATTAACATGCATTTACTGTCTTTTAAGGGAACATCCCACAAGCTTGTTTATATGTTCTGCTAAGTGGATTTAGGCTAAATAAGAAGGCAGACACAGTTTTATTTGAGTTTGGTGCAGAAATTGTTCAATACAAGCTTGGCTTCAAAACAGCATTTTCTCGCTGAGAAAAGGCGATTGCGAGCATAAAAGGATGCTTGAATTACATGCATGTCTTTTAAGGAAACATCCCACAAGCTTGTTTATATGTTCTGCTGAGTGGATTTAGGCTAAATAAGAAGGCAGACACAGTTTTATTTGAGGTTGGTGCAGAAATTGTTCAATACAAGCTTGGCTTCAAAACAGCATTTTCTCGCTGAGAAAAGGCGATTGCGAGCATAAAAGGATGTTTGAATTACATGCATTTACTGTAGTTTAAGGAAACATCCCACAAGCTTGTTTATATGTTCTGCTGAGTGGATTCAGGCTAAATAAGAAGGCAGACACAGTTTTATTTGAGTTTGGTGCAGAAATTGTTCAATACAAGCTTGGCTTCAAAACAGCATTTTTCGCTGAGAAAAGGCGATTTGCAGTATAAAAGGATGCTTGAATTACATGAATTTACTGTCTTTAAGGAAACATCCCACAAGCTTTTTTCAGTCTCTCCTGAGTGGATTTAGGCTAAATAAGAAGGCAGACACAGTTTTATTTGAGTTTGGTGCAGAAATTGTTCAATACAAGCTTGGCTTCAAAACAGCATTTTCTTGCTGAGAAAAGGCGATTGCGAGCATAAAAAGATGCTTGAATTACATGATTTACTGTCTTTTAAGGAAACATGCCACAAGCTTGTTTATATGTTCTGCTGAGTGGATTTAGGCTAAATAAGAAGGCAGACACAGTTTTATTTGAGTTTGGTGCAGAAATTGTTCAATACAAGCTTGGCTTCAAAACAGCATTTTCTCGCTGAGAAAAGGCGATTGTGAGCATAAAAAGATGCTTGAATTACATGATTTACTGTCTTTTAAGGAAACATCCCACAAGCTTGTTTATATGTTCTTCTGAGTGGATTTAGGCTAAATAAGAAGGCAGGCACAGTTTTATTTGAGTTTGGTGCAGAAATTGTTCAATACAAGCTTGGCTTCAAAACAGCATTTTCTCGTTGAGTAAAGGCGATTGCGAGCATAAAAGGATGCTTGAATTACATGCATTGACTGTGTTTTAAGGAAACATGCCACAAGCTTATTTTCAGTCTTTCCTGAGTGGATTTAGGCTAAATAAGAAGGCAGACACAGTTTTATTTGAGTTTGGTGCAGAAATTGTTCAATACAAGCTTGGCTTCAAAACAGCATTTTCTCGCTGAGAAAAGGCGATTGCATGACATAAAAGGATGCTTGAATTACATGCATTTACTGTCTTTTAAGGAAACATCCCACAAGCTTGTTTATATGTTCTTCTGAGTGGATTTAGGCTAAATAAGAAGGCAGACACAGTTTTATTTGAGTTTGGTGCAGAAATTGTTCAATACAAGCTTGGCTTCAAAACAGCATTTTCTCGCTGAGAAAGGCGATTGCGAGCATAAAAAGATGCTTGAATTACATGCATTTACTGTCTTTTAAGGAAACATGCCACAAGCTTATTTTCAGTCTCTCCTGAGTGGATTTAGGCTAAATAAGAAGGCAGACACAGTTTTATTTGAGTTTGGTGCAGAAATTGTTCAATACAAGCTTGGCTTCAAAACAGCATTTTCTCGCTGAGAAAAGGCGATTGCGAGCATAAAAGGATGCTTGAATTACATGCATTTACTGTCTTTTAAGGAAACATGCCACTAGTTTGTTTTCAGTCTCTCCTGAGTGGATTTAGGCTAAACAAAAAGGCAGACACAGTTTTATTTGAGTTTGGTGCAGAAATTGTTCAATACAAGCTTGGCTTCAAAACAGCATTTTCTCGCTGAGAAAAGGCGATTGCGAGCATAAAAGGATGCTTGAATTACATGCATTTACTGTCTTTTAAGGAAACATCCCACAACCATATTTATTAGTTCTGCTAAGAGGATTTATGCTAAATAAGAAGGCAGACACTGTTTTATTTGAGTTTGGTGCAGAAATTGTTCAATACAAGCTTGGCTTCAAAACAGCATTTTCTCGCTGAGAAAAGGCGATTGAGAGCATAAAAGGATGCTTGAATTACATGCATTTACTGTCTTTTAAGGAAACATCCCACAAGCTTATTTTCAGTCTCTCCTGAGTGGATTTAGGCTAAATAAGAATGCAGACACAGTTTTATTTGAGTTTGGTGCAGAAATTGTTCAATACAAGCTTGGCTTCAGAACAGCATTTTCTCACTGAGAAAAGGCGATTGCGAGCATAAAAGGATGCTTGAATTACATGCATTTACTGTCTTTTAAGGAAACATGCCACAAGCTTGTTTATATGTTCTTCTGAGTGGATTTAGGCTAAATAAGAAGGCAGGCACAGTTTTATTTGAGTTTGGTGCAGAAATTGTTCAATACAAGCTTGGCTTCAAAACAGCATTTTCTCGTTGAGTAAAGGCGATTGCGAGCATAAAAGGATGCTTGAATTACATGCATTGACTGTGTTTTAAGGAAACATGCCACAAGCTTATTTTCAGTCTTTCCTGAGTGGATTTAGGCTAAATAAGAAGGCAGACACAGTTTTATTTGAGTTTGGTGCAGAAATTGTTCAATACAAGCTTGGCTTCAAAACAGCATTTTCTCGCTGAGAAAAGGCGATTGTGAGCATAAAAGGATGCTTGAATTACATGCATTTACTGTCTTTTAAGGAAACATCCACAAGCTTGTTTATATGTTCTTCTGAGTGGATTTAGGCTAAATAAGAAGGCAGACACAGTTTTATTTGAGTTTGGTGCAGAAATTGTTCAATACAAGCTTGGCTTCAAAACAGCATTTTTCGCTGAGAAAGGCGATTGCGAGCATAAAAGATGCTTGAATTACATGCATTTACTGTCTTTTAAGGAAACATGCCACAAGCTTATTTTCAGTCTCTCCTGAGTGGATTTAGGCTAAATAAGAAGGCAGACACAGTTTTATTTGAGTTTGGTGCAGAAATTGTTCAATACAAGCTTGGCTTCAAAACAGCATTTTCTCGCTGAGAAAGGCGATTATGAGCATAAAAGGATGCTTGAATTACATGCATTTACTGTCTTTTAAGGAAACATGCCACTAGTTTGTTTTCAGTCTCTCCTGAGTGGATTTAGGCTAAACAAAAGGCAGACACAGTTTTATTTGAGTTTGGTGCAGAAATTGTTCAATACAAGCTTGGCTTCAAAACAGCATTTTCTCGCTGAGAAAAGGCGATTTGAGCATAAAAGGATGCTTGAATTACATGCATTTACTGTCTTTTAAGGAAACATCCCACAACCATATTTATTAGTTCTGCTAAGAGGATTTATGCTAAATAAGAAGGCAGACACTGTTTTATTTGAGTTTGGTGCAGAAATTGTTCAATACAAGCTTGGCTTCAAAACAGCATTTTCTCGCTGAGAAAAGGCGATTGAGAGCATAAAAGGATGCTTGAATTACATGCATTTACTGTCTTTTAAGGAAACATCCCACAAGCTTATTTTCAGTCTCTCCTGAGTGGATTTAGGCTAAATAAGAATGCAGACACAGTTTTATTTGAGTTTGGTGCAGAAATTGTTCAATACAAGCTTGGCTTCAGAACAGCATTTTCTCACTGAGAAAAGGCGATTATGAGCATAAAAGGATGCTTGAATTACATGCATTTACTGTCTTTTAAGGAAACATGCCACAAGCTTGTTTATATGTTCTGCTGAGTGGATTTAGGCTAAATAAGAATGCAGACACAGTTTTATTTGAGTTTGGTGCAGAAATTGTTCAATACAAGCTTGGCTTCAAAACAGCATTTTTCGCTGAGAAAAGGCGATTATGAAACATAAAAGGATGCTTGAATTACATGCATTTACTGTCTTTTAAGGAAACATCCACAAGCTTATTTTCAGTCTCTCCTGAGTGGATTTAGGCTAAATAAGAAGGCAGACACAGTTTTATTTGAGTTTGGTGCAGAAATTGTTCAATACAAGCTTGGCTTCAAAACAGCATTTTTCGCTGAGAAAAGGCGATTATGACATAAAAGATGCTTGAATTACATGCATTTACTGTCTTTTAAGGAAACATGCCACAAGCTTATTTTCAGTCTCTCCTGAGTGGATTTAGGCTAAATAAGAAGGCAGACACAGTTTTATTTGAGTTTGGTGCAGAAATTGTTCAATACAAGCTTGGCTTCAAAACAGCATTTTCTCGCTGAGAAAAGCGATTCTGAGCATAAAAGGATGCTTGAATTACATGCATTTACTGTCTTTTAAGGAAACATCCCACAAGCTTATTTTCAGTCTCTCCTGAGTAGATTTAGGCTAAATAAGAAGGCAGACACAGTTTTATTTGAGTTTGGTGCAGAAATTGTTCAATACAAGCTTGGCTTCAAAACAGCATTTTCTCGCTGAGAAAAGGCGATTGTGAGCATAAAAGATGCTTGAATTACATGCATTTACTGTCTTTTAAGGAAACATGCCACAAGCTTATTTTCAGTCTCTCCTGAGTGAATTTAGGCTAAATAAGAAGGCAGACACAGTTTTATTTGAGTTTGGTGCAGAAATTGTTCAATACAAGCTTGGCTTCAAAACAGCATTTTCTCGCTGAGAAAAGGCGATTCTGAGCATAAAAGGATGCTTGAATTACATGCATTTACTGTCTTTTAAGGAAACATCCCACAAGCTTGTTTATATGTTCTTCTGAGTGGATTTAGGCTAAATAAGAAGGCAGACACAGTTTTATTTGAGTTTGGTGCAGAAATTGTTCAATACAAGCTTGGCTTCAAAACAGCATTTTCTCGTTGAGTAAAGGCGATTGCGAGCATAAAAGGATGCTTGAATTACATGCATTTACTGTCTTTTAAGGAAACATGCCACTAGTTTGTTTTCAGTCTCTCCTGAGTGGATTTAGGCTAAACAAAAAGGCAGACACAGTTTTATTTGAGTTTGGTGCAGAAATTGTTCAATACAAGCTTGGCTTGAAAACAGCATTTTCTCGCTGAGAAAAGGCGATTGCGAGCATAAAAGGATGCTTGAATTACATGCATTTACTGTCTTTTAAGGAAACATCCCACAACCATATTTATTAGTTCTGCTAAGAGCATTTATGCTAAATAAGAAGGCAGACACAGTTTTATTTGAGTTTGGTGCAGAAATTGTTCAATACAAGCTTGGCTTCAAAACAGCATTTTCTCGCTGAGAAAAGCGCGATTACGAGCATAAAAGGATGTTTGAATTACATGCATTTACTGTAGTTTAAGGAAACATCCCACAAGCTTGTTTATATGTTCTGCTGAGTGGATTCAGGCTAAATAAGAAGGCAGACACAGTTTTATTTGAGTTTGGTGCAGAAATTGTTCAATACAAGCTTGGCTTCAAAACAGCATTTTCTCACTGAGAAAAGGCGATTGAGCATAAAAGGATGCTTGAATTACATGCATTTACTGTCTTTTAAGGAAACATGCCACAAGCTTATTTTCAGTCTCTTCTGAGTGGATTTAGGCTAAATAAGAAGGCAGACACAGTTTTATTTGAGTTTGGTGCAGAAATTGTTCAATACAAGCTTGGCTTCAAAACAGCATTTTTTCGCCAAGAAAAGGCGTTCTTGAGCATAAAAGGATGCTTGAATTACATGCATTTACTGTCTTTTAAGGAAACATCCCACAAGCTTGTTTATATGTTCTGCTGAGTGGATTTAGGCTAAATAAGAATGCAGACACAGTTTTATTTGAGTTTGGTGCAGAAATTGTTCAATACAAGCTTGGCTTCAAAACAGCATTTTCTCGCTGAGAAAAAGCGATTGCGAGCATAAAAGGATGCTTGAATTACATGCATTTACTGTCTTTTAAGGAAACATCCCACAAGCTTATTTTCAGTCTCTCCTGAGTGGATTTAGGCTAAATAAGAAGGCAGACACAGTTTTATTTGAGTTTGGTGCAGAAATTGTTCAATACAAGCTTGGCTTCAAAACAGCATTTTCTCGCTGAGAAAAGCGATTGAGCATAAAAAGATGCTTGAATTACATGCATTTACTGTCTTTTAAGGAAACATGCCACAAGTTTATTTTCAGTCTCTCCCTGAGTGGATTTAGGCTAAATAAGAAGGCAGACACAGTTTTATTTGAGTTTGGTGCAGAAATTGTTCAATACAAGCTTGGCTTCAAAACAGCATTTTCTCGCTGAGAAAAGGCGATTATGCAGCATAAAAGGATGCTTGAATTACATGCATTTACTGTCTTTTAAGGAAACATCCCACAAGCTTATTTTCAGTCTCTCCTGAGTAGATTTAGGCTAAATAAGAAGGCAGACACAGTTTTATTTGAGTTTGGTGCAGAAATTGTTCAATACAAGCTTGGCTTCAAAACAGCATTTTCTTGTTAAGAAAAGCGATTGAGAGCATAAAAGGATGCTTGAATTACATGCATTTACTGTCTTTTAAGGAAACATGCCACTAGTTTGTTTTCAGTCTCTCCTGAGTGGATTTAGGCTAAACAAAAAGGCAGACACAGTTTTATTTGAGTTTGGTGCAGAAATTGTTCAATACAAGCTTGGCTTGAAAACAGCATTTTCTTGCTGAGAAAAGGCGATTGCGAGCATAAAAGGATGCTTGAATTACATGCATTTACTGTCTTTTAAGGAAACATCCCACAACCATATTTATTAATTCTGCTAAGAGGATTTATGCTAAATAAGAAGGCAGACACAGTTTTATTTGAGTTTGGTGCAGAAATTGTTCAATACAAGCTTGGCTTCAAAACAGCATTTTCTCACTGAGAAAAGGCGATTGCGAGCATAAAAGGATGCTTGAATTACATGCATTTACTGTCTTTTAAGGAAACATGCCACAAGCTTATTTTCAGTCTCTCCTGAGTGGATTTAGGCTAAATAAGAAGGCAGACACAGTTTTATTTGAGTTTGGTGCAGAAATTGTTCAATACAAGCTTGGCTTCAAAACAGCATTTTCTCGCTGAGAAAAGGCGATTTGCACATAAATGGATGCTTGAATTACATGCATTTACTGTCTTTTAAGGAAACATGCCACAAGCTTATTTTCAGTCTCTCCTGAGTGGATTTAGGCTAAATAAGAAGGCAGACAAAGTTTTATTTGAGTTTGGTGCAGAAATTGTTCAATACAAGCTTGGCTTCAAAACAGCATTTTCTCGCTGAGAAAAGGCGGTTCTGAGCATAAAAGGATGCTTGAATTACATGCATTTACTGTCTTTTAAGGAAACATCCACAAGCTTATTTTCAGTCTCTCCTGAGTGGATTTAGGCTAAATAAGAAGGCAGACACAGTTTTATTTGAGTTTGGTGCAGAAATTGTTCAATACAAGCTTGGCTTCTACTACTACTCTTTCGACTTTTCCCATTAGGGGTCGCCACAGCGAATCATCCTTTTCCACTTTACTCTATCCTGGGCATCTTCCACTCTGACACCAGCTAACCTCATGTCCTCTGTTAGGACATCCATATATCTCCTCCTTGGTCGTCCTCTCGCCCTCTTGCCTGGCAGCTCCATCTCCAACATCCTTCTACCAATATATTCACTATCCCTCCTCTGCAATTGTCCAAACCATCTCAATCTGGCCTCTCTGACTTTGTTGCTAACACAGGCGACATGCGCTGTCCCTCTGATGAACTCGTTCCTAATTCTGTCCAACCTTGTCACTCCTAAGGAGAACCTCAACATCTTCATCTCTGCTCTGCTTCCATCTCTGCCTCTTGTCTCTTTCTCACTGCTACTGTCTCTAATCCATAGAGCAGAGCTGGTCTCACCACTGTCCTGTACACCTTTCCTTTGAGTCTTGCTGACACTCTTCTGTCACACAACACTCCTGACACTTTCCTCCACCCATTCCAACCTGCACTCGCCTCTTCACCTCTTTTCCACACTCCCCATCACACTGAACTGATGACCCCAAGTACTTAAACTCCTGCACCTTCTTCACCTCAGCCCCCTGTAACCTCACACTTCTACCTGGATCCCTCTCGTTTACACACATGTATTCTGTCTTACTACGACTGACTTTCATACCTCTTCTTTCCAGAGCAAACCTCCACCTCTCCAGCTGTTCCTCCACCTGCTCTCTACTCTCACTGCAAATCACAATGTCATCTGCAAACATCATTGTCCAGGGAGATTTCTGTCTGACCTCGTCTGTCAACCTGTCCATCAGCATAGCAAACAAGAAGGGACTCAAAGCCGATCCTTGGTGTAGTCCCACCTCCACCTTGAACTCCTCTGTCTGACCCACGGCACATCTCACCACCGTCATGCTCCTCTCATACATGTCCTGAACTACTCTGACGTACTTCTCTGCCACTCCCGACATCCTCATACAGTACCACAGCTCCTCCCTCGGCACCCTGTCATACGCCTTCTCTAAATCCACAAACACACAATGCAGCTCCTTCTGACCATCTCTGTACTTTTCCATCAACAACCTCAAAGCGAAAATGGCGTCAGTGGTGCTCTTACGGGCATGAAACCATACTGCTGCTCACAGATCTCCACCTCCTTCCTAAGCCTGGCTTCCACTACTCTTTCTCACAGCTTCATTGTGTGGCTCATCAGCTTTATCCCTCTGTAGTTGCTACAGTTCTGCGTGTCACCCTTGTTCTTAAAGATCGGCACCAGAACGCTTCTCCTCCATTCCTCAGGCATCTTCTCACTCTCTAAAATCCTGTTAAACAGACCTGTCAGAAACTTCACTGCAGTCTCTCCTAGACACTTCCACACCTCCACAGGTATGTCATCAGGGCCAACAGCCTTTCCGCTCTTCATCCTTTTCAGAGCCTTCCTCACCTCATCCTTTCTAATCTCTCCTATTTCCTGCTCCACAACATCCACATCTTCCTCCCTTCTTTCCCTGTCATTTTCCTCATTCATCAACTCCTCAAAATACTCCCTCCATCTTCTCTGCACACTCTCCTGGCTTGTTAGCACCTTTCCATCTCTGTCTTTAATCACCCTTATCTGTTGCACATCTTTCCCATCTCTATCTCTCTGTCTGGCTATCCTGTACAAGTCCTTCTGTCCTTCCTTCGTGTCTAACCTGTCATACAGCTCATCGTAAGCTTTCTGTTTGGCCTTTGCCACCTCCCCTCTTCACTCTGCGCTGCACTTCCTTGTACTCCTGTCTACTTTCCTCAGTCCTTTCTACATCCCACTTCCTTTTAGCTAACCTCTTCCTCTGGATGCAGTCCTGTACTTCCTCATTCCACCACCAAGTGTCTTTATCATCTTTCCTCTTACCAGATGACACACCAAGCACCTTCCTACCTGTTTCCCTGATTACCTCTGCTGTAGTTTCCCAATCATCTGAAGCTCTTCCTGACCACACAAAGCCTGTCTCAACTTCTGCCTGAATTCCTCACAAGTTTCTTCATTCTTTAGCTTCCACCACTTGGTCTTCTTTTCTGACTTTCCTCTCTTCTTCTTCCTGACCACCAGAGTCATCTTACACACCACCATGCGGTGCTGTCTGGCTACACTCTCTCCTACCACCACTTTACAGTCACTAACCTCTCTCAAATGACCTCGTCTACATAGGATGTAGTCCACCTGTGTACTCCTACCTCCACTCTTGTATGTCACTCTATGTTCTCTCTCTTCTGGAAGTAAGTGTTAACTACAGCCATTTCCATCCTCTTAGCAAAGTCCACTACCATCTGTCCTTCTGGATTCCTGTCCTTTACACCAAACCTGCCCATTACCTCCTCATCACCTCTGTTCCCCTCACCAACATGCCCATTGAAGTCTGCTCCAACAACTACTCTCTCTCCTCTAGGGATACTCTCTACAACCTCATCAAACTCACTCCAGAATCTCTCTTTCTCTTCTGACTCACAGCCAACTTGTGGAGCATACCCACTGACTATGTTCACCATCACCCCTTCGATTTCTAGCTTTAGGCTCATCGCCCTGTCTGAGACTCTTTTCACCTCTAGAACATTGTTCACAAACTCCCTCTTCAGGATCACTCCTACTCCGTTTCTCTTCCTATCCTCACCATGGTAGAACAGTTTGTATCCTCCTCCAATACTACGTGCTTTGCTGCCTTTCCACCTCGTCTCTTGCACACACAGTACATCTACTTTCCTTCTCTCCATCATGTCTGCCAGCTCTCTACCTTTCCCTGTCATTGTGCCAACGTTAAGAGTCCCTACTCTCAAATCTAAGCTCCTGCCTTTCCCCTTCTCTCTCTGACCACGCACCCTTCTGCCTCCTCTCCTTCTTCGACCAACAGTAGTCCAATTTCCACCGGCACCCTGTAGGTTAACAGCACCGGTGGCGGTCGTTGTTAACCCGGGCCTCGACCGATCCGGTATGAAAGTGGTATGGATGACTCGCATGATTGTACTTGGCAAAATTTTACGCCGGATGCCCTTCCTGACGCAACCCTCTCTATTTATCCGGGCTTGGGACCGGCACAGAAGTTACTGGCTTGCAACCCCTGTGGCTAGATTCAAACTTGGCTTCAAAACAGCATTTTTTCGCTGAGAAAAGGCAATTGCGAGCATAAAAGGATGCTTGAATTAACATGCATTTACTGTCTTTTAAGGGAACATCCCACAAGCTTGTTTATATGTTCTGCTGAGTGGATTTAGGCTAAATAAGAATGCAGACACAGTTTTATTTGAGTTTGGTGCAGAAATTGTTCAATACAAGCTTGGCTTCAAAACAGCATTTTCTCGCTGAGAAAAGGCGATTCTGAGCATAAAAGGATGCTTGAATTACATACATGTCTTTTAAGGAAACATCCCACAAGCTTGTTTATATGTTCGTCTGAGTGGATTTAGGCTAAATAAGAAGGCAGACACAGTTTTATCTGACTTTGGTGCAGAAATTGTTCAATACAAACTTCAAAACAGCATTTTCTCGCTGAGAAAAGGCGATTGCGAGTATAAAAGGATGCTTGAATTACATGCATTTACTGTCTTTTAAGGAAACATCCCACAAGCTTTTTTTCAGTCTCTCCTGAGTGGATGTAGGCTAAATAAGAAGGCAGACACAGTTTTATTTGAGTTTGGTGCAGAAATTGTTCAATACAAGCTTGGCTTCAAAACAGCATTTTCTCGCTGAGAAAAGGCGATTTGCAGCATAAAAGGATGCTTGAATTACATGCATTTACTGTCTTTTAAGGAAACATCCCACAAGCTTGTTTATATGTTCTGCTGAGTGGATTTAGGCTAAATAAGAAGGCAGACACAGTTTTATTTGAGGTTGGTGCAGAAATTGTTCAATACAAGCTTGGCTTCAAAACAGCATTTTCTCGCTGAGAAAAGGCCATTCTGACATAAAAGGATGTTTGAATTACATGCATTTACTGTAGTTTAAGGAAACATCCCACAAGCTTGTTTATATGTTCTGCTGAGTGGATTCAGGCTAAATAAGAAGGCAGACACAGTTTTATTTGAGTTTGGTGCAGAAATTGTTCAATACAAGCTTGGCTTCAAAACAGCATTTTCTCGCTGAGAAAAGGCGATTATGAGCATAAAAGGATGCTTGAATTACATGCATTTACTGTTTTTAAGGAAACATCCCACAACCATATTTATTAGTTCTGCTGAGTGGATTTAGGCTAAAAAGAATGCAGACACAGTTTTATTTGAGTTTGGTGCAGAAATTGTTCAATAAAAGCTTGGCTTCAAAACGGCATTTTCTCGCTGAGAAAAGGCGATTGCGAGCATAAAAGGATGCTTGAATTACATGATTTACTGTCTTTTACGGAAACATCCCACAAGATTTTTTTCAGTCTCTCCTGAGTGGATGTAGGCTAAATAAGAAGGTAGACACAGTTTTATTTGAGTTTGGTGCAGAAATTGTTCAATACAAGCTTGACTTCAAAACAGCATTTTCTCGCTGAGAAAAGGCGATTGCGAGTATAAAAGGATGCTTGAATTACATGCATTTACTGTCTTTAAGGAAACATCCCACAAGCTTTTTTCAGTCTCTCCTGAGTGGATTTAGGCTAAATAAGAAGGCAGACACAGTTTTATTTGAGTTTGGTGCAGAAATTGTTCAATACAAGCTTGGCTTCAAAACAGCATTTTCTTGCTGAGAAAAGGCGATTGCGAGCATAAAAAGATGCTTGAATTACATGATTTACTGTCTTTTAAGGAAACATGCCACAAGCTTGTTTATATGTTCTGCTGAGTGGATTTAGGCTAAATAAGAAGGCAGACACAGTTTTATTTGAGTTTGGTGCAGAAATTGTTCAATAAAGCTTGGCTTCAAAACAGCATTTTCTCGCTGAGAAAAGGCGATTGTGAGCATAAAAAGATGCTTGAATTACATGATTTACTGTCTTTTAAGGAAACATCCCACAAGCTTTTTTATATGTTCTTCTGAGTGGATTTAGGCTAAATAAGAAGGCAGGCACAGTTTTATTTGAGTTTGGTGCAGAAATTGTTCAATACAAGCTTGGCTTCAAAACAGCATTTTTCGTTGAGTAAAGGCGATTGCGAGCATAAAAGGATGCTTGAATTACATGCATTGACTGTGTTTTAAGGAAACATGCCACAAGCTTATTTTCAGTCTTTCCTGAGTGGATTTAGGCTAAATAAGAAGGCAGACACAGTTTTATTTGAGTTTGGTGCAGAAATTGTTCAATACAAGCTTGGCTTCAAAACAGCATTTTTCTTGCTGTGAAAAGGCGATTGCGAGCATAAAAAGATGCTTGAATTACATGCATTTACTGTCTTTTAAGGAAACATGCCACAAGCTTGTTTTTCAGTTCTCCTGAGTGGATTTAGGCTAAATAAGAAGGCAGACACAGTTTTATTTGAGTTTGGTGCAGAAATTGTTCAATACAAGCTTGGCTTCAAAACAGCATTTTCTCGCTGAGAAAAGGCGATTGTGAGCATAAAAGGATGCTTGAATTACATGCATTTACTGTCTTTTAAGGAAACATCCACAAGCTTGTTTATATGTTATTCTGAGTGGATTTAGGCTAAATAAGAAGGCAGACACAGTTTTATTTGAGTTTGGTGCAGAAATTGTTCAATACAAGCTTGGCTTCAAAACAGCATTTTCTCGCTGAGAAAAGGCGATTGCGAGCATAAAAAGATGCTTGAATTACATGCATTTACTGTCTTTTAAGGAAACATGCCACAAGCTTATTTTCAGTCTCTCCTGAGTGGATTTAGGCTAAATAAGAAGGCAGACACAGTTTTATTTGAGTTTGATGCAGAAATTGTTCAATACAAGCTTGGCTTCAAAACAGCATTTTCTCCTTGAGAAAAGGCGATTGCGAGCATAAAAGGATGCTTGAATTACATGCATTTACTGTCTTTTAAGGAAACATGCCACTAGTTTGTTTTCAGTCTCTCCTGAGTGGATTTAGGCTAAACAAAAAGGCAGACACAGTTTTATTTGAGTTTGGTGCAGAAATTGTTCAATACAAGCTTGGCTTGAAAACAGCATTTTCTCGCTGAGAAAAGGCGATTGCGAGCATAAAAGGATGCTTGAATTACATGCATTTACTGTCTTTTAAGGAAACATCCACAACCATATTTATTAGTTCTGCTAAGAGGATTTATGCTAAATAAGAAGGCAGACACTGTTTTATTTGAGTTTGGTGCAGAAATTGTTCAATACAAGCTTGGCTTCAAAACAGCATTTTCTCGCTGAGAAAAGGCGATTGAGAGCATAAAAGGATGCTTGAATTACATGCATTTACTGTCTTTTAAGGAAACATCCCACAAGCTTATTTTCAGTCTCTCCTGAGTGGATTTAGGCTAAATAAGAATGCAGACACAGTTTTATTTGAGTTTGGTGCAGAAATTGTTCAATACAAGCTTGGCTTCAAAACAGCATTTTCTCACTGAGAAAAGGCGATTCATGAGCATAAAAGGATGCTTGAATTACATGCATTTACTGTCTTTTAAGGAAACATGCCACAAGCTTGTTTATATGTTCTGCTGAGTGGATTTAGGCTAAATAAGAATGCAGACACAGTTTTATTTGAGTTTGGTGCAGAAATTGTTCAATACAAGCTTGGCTTCAAAACAGCATTTTTCGCTGAGAAAAGGCGACAGAAGCATAAAAGGATGCTTGAATTACATGCATTTACTGTCTTTTAAGGAAACATGCCACAAGCTTATTTTCAGTCTCTCCTGAGTGGATTTAGGCTAAATAAGAAGGCAGACACAGTTTTATTTGAGTTTGGTGCAGAAATTGTTCAATACAAGCTTGGCTTCAAAACAGCATTTTCTCGCTGAGAAAAGGCGATTGCGAGCATAAAAGATGCTTGAATTACATGCATTTACTGTCTTTTAAGGAAACATGCCACAAGCTTATTTTCAGTCTCTCCTGAGTGGATTTAGGCTAAATAAGAAGGCAGACACAGTTTTATTTGAGTTTGGTGCAGAAATTGTTCAATACAAGCTTGGCTTCAAAACAGCATTTTCTCGCTGAGAAAAGGCGATTGAGCATAAAAGGATGCTTGAATTACATGCATTTACTGTCTTTTAAGGAAACATCCCACAAGCTTGTTTATATGTTCTTCTGAGTGGATTTAGGCTAAATAAGAAGGCAGACACAGTTTTATTTGAGTTTGGTGCAGAAATTGTTCAATACAAGCTTGGCTTCAAAACAGCATTTTCTCGCTGAGAAAAGGCGATTCTTGAGCATAAAAGATCCTTGAATTACATGCATTTACTGTCTTTTAAGGAAACATGCCACAAGCTTATTTTCAGTCTCTCCTGAGTGGATTTAGGCTAAATAAGAAGGCAGACACAGTTTTATTTGAGTTTGGTGCAGAAATTGTTCAATACAAGCTTGGCTTCAAAACAGCATTTTCTCGCTGAGAAAAGGCGATTATGAGCATAAAAGGATGCTTGAATTACATGCATTTACTGTCTTTTAAGGAAACATCCACAAGCTTATTTTCAGTCTCTCCTGAGTAGATTTAGGCTAAATAAGAAGGCAGACACAGTTTTATTTGAGTTTGGTGCAGAAATTGTTCAATACAAGCTTGGCTTCAAAACAGCATTTTTCGTTGAGTAAAGCGATTGCGAGCATAAAAGGATGCTTGAATTACATGCATTTACTGTCTTTTAAGGAAACATGCCACTAGTTTGTTTTCAGTCTCTCCTGAGTGGATTTAGGCTAAACAAAAAGGCAGACACAGTTTTATTTGAGTTTGGTGCAGAAATTGTTCAATACAAGCTTGGCTTGAAAACAGCATTTTCTCGCTGAGAAAAGGCGATTGCGAGCATAAAAGGATGCTTGAATTACATGCATTTACTGTCTTTTAAGGAAACATCCCACAACCATATTTATTAGTTCTGCTGAGTGAATTTAGGCTAAATAAGAAGGCAGACACAGTTTTATTTGAGTTTGGTGCAGAAATTGTTCAATACAAGCTTGGCTTGAAAACAGCATTTTCTCGCTGAGAAAAGGCGATTGCGAGCATAAAAGGATGCTTGAATTACATGCATTTACTGTCTTTTAAGGAAACATCCCACAAGCTTGTTTATATGTTCTTCTGAGTGGATTTAGGCTAAATAAGAAGGCAGACACAGTTTTATTTGAGTTTGGTGCAGAAATTGTTCAATACAAGCTTGGCTTGAAAACAGCATTTTCTCGCTGAGAAAAGGCGATTGCGAGCATGAAAGGATGCTTGAATTACATGCATTTACTGTCTTTTAAGGAAACATCCCACAAGCTTATTTTCAGTCTCTCCTGAGTAGATTTAGGCTAAATAAGAAGGCAGACACAGTTTTATTTGAGTTTGGTGCAGAAATTGTTCAATACAAGCTTGGCTTTAAAACAGCATTTTTCGTTGAGTAAAGGCGGATTGCGAGCATAAAAGGATGCTTGAATTACATGCATTTACTGTCTTTTAAGGAAACATGCCACTAGTTTGTTTTCAGTCTCTCCTGAGTGGATTTAGGCTAAACAAAAAGGCAGACACAGTTTTATTTGAGTTTGGTGCAGAAATTGTTCAATACAAGCTTGGCTTCAAAACAGCATTTTCTCGCTGAGAAAAGGCGATTTGAGCATAAAAGGATGCTTGAATTACATGCATTTACTGTCTTTTAAGGAAACATCCCACAACCATATTTATTAGTTCTGCTAAGAGGATTTATGCTAAATAAGAAGGCAGACACAGTTTTATTTGAGTTTGGTGCAGAAATTGTTCAATACAAGCTTGGCTTCAAAACAGCATTTTCTCGCTGAGAAAAAGCGATTATGAGCATATAAAAGGATGCTTGAATTACATGCATTTACTGTCTTTTAAGGAAACATCCCACAAGCTTATTTTCAGTCTCTCCTGAGTAGATTTAGGCTAAATAAGAAGGCAGACACAGTTTTATTTGAGTTTGGTGCAGAAATTGTTCAATACAAGCTTGGCTTCAAAACAGCATTTTCTCGTTAAGTAAAGGCGATTGCGAGCATAAAAGGATGCTTGAATTACATGCATTTACTGTCTTTTAAGGAAACATGCCACTAGTTTGTTTTCAGTCTCTCCTGAGTGGATTTAGGCTAAACAAAAAGGCAGACACAGTTTTATTTGAGTTTGGTGCAGAAATTGTTCAATACAAGCTTGGCTTGAAAACAGCATTTTCTTGCTGAGAAAAGGCGATTGCGAGCATAAAAGGATGCTTGAATTACATGCATTTACTGTCTTTTAAGGAAACATCCCACAACCATATTTATTAATTCTGCTAAGAGCATTTATGCTAAATAAGAAGGCAGACACAGTTTTATTTGAGTTTGGTGCAGAAATTGTTCAATACAAGCTTGGCTTCAAAACAGCATTTTCTCGCTGAGAAAAGGCGATTGAGAGCATAAAAGGATGCTTGAATTACATGCATTTACTGTCTTTTAAGGAAACATGCCACTAGTTTGTTTTCAGTCTCTCCTGAGTGGATTTAGGCTAAACAAAAAGGCAGACACAGTTTTATTTGAGTTTGGTGCAGAAATTGTTCAATACAAGCTTGGCTTGAAAACAGCATTTTCTTGCTGAGAAAAGGCGATTGCGAGCATAAAAGGATGCTTGAATTACATGCATTTACTGTCTTTTAAGGAAACATCCCACAACCATATTTATTAATTCTGCTAAGAGGATTTATGCTAAATAAGAAGGCAGACACAGTTTTATTTGAGTTTGGTGCAGAAATTGTTCAATACAAGCTTGGCTTCAAAACAGCATTTTCTCACTGAGAAAAGGCGATTTGAGCATAAAAGGATGCTTGAATTACATGCATTTACTGTCTTTTAAGGAAACATGCCACAAGCTTATTTTCAGTCTCTCCTGAGTGGATTTAGGCTAAATAAGAAGGCAGACACAGTTTTATTTGAGTTTGGTGCAGAAATTGTTCAATACAAGCTTGGCTTCAAAACAGCATTTTCTCGCTGAGAAAAGGCGATTGCGAGCACAAAAGGATGCTTGAATTACATGCATTTACTGTCTTTTAAGGAAACATGCCACAAGCTTATTTTCAGTCTCTCCTGAGTGGATTTAGGCTAAATAAGAAGGCAGACAAAGTTTTATTTGAGTTTGGTGCAGAAATTGTTCAATACAAGCTTGGCTTCAAAACAGCATTTTCTCGCTGAGAAAAGGCGGTTGCGAGCATAAAAGGATGCTTGAATTACATGCATTTACTGTCTTTTAAGGAAACATCCCACAAGCTTATTTTCAGTCTCTCCTGAGTGGATTTAGGCTAAATAAGAAGGCAGACACAGTTTTATTTGAGTTTGGTGCAGAAATTGTTCAATACAAGCTTGGCTTCTACTACTACTCTTTCGACTTTTCCCATTAGGGGTCGCCACAGCGAATCATCCTTTTCCACTTTACTCTATCCTGGGCATCTTCCACTCTGACACCAGCTAACCTCATGTCCTCTGTTAGGACATCCATATATCTCCTCCTTGGTCGTCCTCTCGCCCTCTTGCCTGGCAGCTCCATCTCCAACATCCTTCTACCAATATATTCACTATCCCTCCTCTGCAATTGTCCAAACCATCTCAATCTGGCCTCTCTGACTTTGTTGCTAACACAGGCGACATGCGCTGTCCCTCTGATGAACTCGTTCCTAATTCTGTCCAACCTTGTCACTCCTAAGGAGAACCTCAACATCTTCATCTCTGCTGCTTCCATCTCTGCCTCTTGTCTCTTTCTCACTGCTACTGTCTCTAATCCATAGAGCAGAGCTGGTCTCACCACTGTCCTGTACACCTTTCCTTTGAGTCTTGCTGACACTCTTCTGTCACACAACACTCCTGACACTTTCCTCCACCCATTCCAACCTGCACTCGCCTCTTCACCTCTTTTCCACACTCCCCATCACACTGAACTGATGACCCCAAGTACTTAAACTCCTGCACCTTCTTCACCTCAGCCCCTGTAACCTCACACTTCTACCTGGATCCTCTCGTTTACACACATGTATTCTGTCTTACTACGACTGACTTTCATACCTCTTCTTTCCAGAGCAAACCTCCACCTCTCCAGCTGTTCCTCCACCTGCTCTCTACTCTCACTGCAAATCACAATGTCATCTGCAAACATCATTGTCCAGGAGATTTCTGTCTGACCTCGTCTGTCAACCTGTCCATCAGCATAGCAAACAAGAAGGGACTCAAAGCCGATCCTTGGTGTAGTCCCACCTCCACCTTGAACTCCTCTGTCTGACCCTACGGCACATCTCACCACCGTCATGCTCCTCTCATACATGTCCTGAACTACTCTGACGTACTTCTCTGCCACTCCCGACATCCTCATACAGTACCACAGCTCCTCCTCGGCACCCTGTCATACGCCTTCTCTAAATCCACAAACACACAATGCAGCTCCTTCTGACCATCTCTGTACTTTTCCATCAACAACCTCAAAGCGAAAATGGCGTCAGTGGTGCTCTTACGGGGCATGAAACCATACTGCTGCTCACAGATCTCCACCTCCTTCCTAAGCCTGGCTTCCACTACTCTTTCTCACAGCTTCATTGTGTGGCTCATCAGCTTTATCCCTCTGTAGTTGCTACAGTTCTGCGTGTCACCCTTGTTCTTAAAGATCGGCACCAGAACGCTTCTCCTCCATTCCTCAGGCATCTTCTCACTCTCTAAAATCCTGTTAAACAGACCTGTCAGAAACTTCACTGCAGTCTCTCCTAGACACTTCCACACCTCCACAGGTATGTCATCAGGGCCAACAGCCTTTCCGCTCTTCATCCTTTTCAGAGCCTTCCTCACCTCATCCTTTCTAATCTCTCCTATTTCCTGCTCCACAACATCCACATCTTCCTCCCTTCTTTCCCTGTCATTTTCCTCATTCATCAACTCCTCAAAATACTCCCTCCATCTTCTCTGCACACTCTCCTGGCTTGTTAGCACCTTTCCATCTCTGTCTTTAATCACCCTTATCTGTTGCACATCTTTCCCATCTCTATCTCTCTGTCTGGCTATCCTGTACAAGTCCTTCTGTCCTTCCTTCGTGTCTAACCTGTCATACAGCTCATCGTAAGCTTTCTGTTTGGCCTTTGCCACCTCCCTCTTCACTCTGCGCTGCACTTCCTTGTACTCCTGTCTACTTTCCTCAGTCCTTTCTACATCCCACTTCCTTTTAGCTAACCTCTTCCTCTGGATGCAGTCCTGTACTTCCTCATTCCACCACCAAGTGTCTTTATCATCTTTCCTCTTACCAGATGACACACCAAGCACCTTCCTACCTGTTTCCCTGATTACCTCTGCTGTAGTTTCCCAATCATCTGGAAGCTCTTCCTGACCACACAAAGCCTGTCTCAACTTCTGCCTGAATTCCTCACAAGTTTCTTCATTCTTTAGCTTCCACCACTTGGTCTTCTTTTCTGACTTTCCTCTCTTCTTCTTCCTGACCACCAGAGTCATCTTACACACCACCATGCGGTGCTGTCTGGCTACACTCTCTCCTACCACCACTTTACAGTCACTAACCTCTCTCAAATGACCTCGTCTACATAGGATGTAGTCCACCTGTGTACTCCTACCTCCACTCTTGTATGTCACTCTATGTTCCTCTCTCTTCTGGAAGTAAGTGTTAACTACAGCCATTTCCATCCTCTTAGCAAAGTCCACTACCATCTGTCCTTCTGGATTCCTGTCCTTTACACCAAACCTGCCCATTACCTCCTCATCACCTCTGTTCCCCTCACCAACATGCCCATTGAAGTCTGCTCCAACAACTACTCTCTCTCCTCTAGGGATACTCTCTACAACCTCATCAAACTCACTCCAGAATCTCTCTTTCTCTTCTGACTCACAGCCAACTTGTGGAGCATACCCACTGACTATGTTCACCATCACCCCTTCGATTTCTAGCTTTAGGCTCATCGCCCTGTCTGAGACTCTTTTCACCTCTAGAACATTGTTCACAAACTCCCTCTTCAGGATCACTCCTACTCCGTTTCTCTTCCTATCCTCACCATGGTAGAACAGTTTGTATCCTCCTCCAATACTACGTGCTTTGCTGCCTTTCCACCTCGTCTCTTGCACACACAGTACATCTACTTTCCTTCTCTCCATCATGTCTGCCAGCTCTCTACCTTTCCCTGTCATTGTGCCAACGTTAAGAGTCCCTACTCTCAAATCTAAGCTCCTGCCTTTCCCCTTCTCTCTCTGACCACGCACCCTTCTGCCTCCTCTCCTTCTTCGACCAACAGTAGTCCAATTTCCACCGGCACCCTGTAGGTTAACAGCACCGGTGGCGGTCGTTGTTAACCCGGGCCTCAACCGATCCGGTATGAAAGTGGTATGGATGACTCGCATGATTGTACTTGGCAAAATTTTACGCCGGATGCCCTTCCTGACGCAACCCTCTCTATTTATCCGGGCTTGGGACCGGCACAGAAGTTACTGGTTTGCAACCCCTGTGGCTAGATTCAAACTTGGCTTCAAAACAGCATTTTTTCGCTGAGAAAAGGCAATTGCGAGCATAAAAGGATGCTTGAATTAACATGCATTTACTGTCTTTTAAGGAAACATCCCACAAGCTTGTTTATATGTTCTGCTGAGTGGATTTAGGCTAAATAAGAATGCAGACACAGTTTTATTTGAGTTTGGTGCAGAAATTGTTCAATACAAGCTTGGCTTCAAAACAGCATTTTCTCGCTGAGAAAAGGCGATTGCAAGCATAAAAGGATGCTTGAATTACATACATGTCTTTTAAGGAAACATCCCACAAGCTTGTTTATATGTTCGTCTGAGTGGATTTAGGCTAAATAAGAAGGCAGACACAGTTTTATCTGACTTTGGTGCAGAAATTGTTCAATACAAACTTCAAAACAGCATTTTCTCGCTGAGAAAAGGCGATTGCGAGTATAAAAGGATGCTTGAATTACATGCATTTACTGTCTTTTAAGGAAACATCCCACAAGCTTTTTTTCAGTCTCTCCTGAGTGGATGTAGGCTAAATAAGAAGGCAGACACAGTTTTATTTGAGTTTGGTGCAGAAATTGTTCAATACAAGCTTGGCTTCAAAACAGCATTTTCTCGCTGAGAAAAGGCGATTGCGAGCGTAAAAGCATGTTTGAAGTACATGCATTTACTGTAGTTTAAGGAAACATCCCACAAGCTTGTTTATATGTTCTGCTGAGTGGATTTAGGCTAAATAAGAAGGCAGACACAGTTTTATTTGAGTTTGGTGCAGAAATTGTTCAATACAAGCTTGGCTTCAAAACAGCATTTTCTCGCTGAGAAAAGGCGATTGCGAGCGTAAAAGCGTGTTTGAAGTACATGCATTTACTGTAGTTTAAGGAAACATCCCACAAGCTTGTTTATATGTTCTGCTGAGTGGATTTAGGCTAAAAAAGAAGGCAGACACAGTTTTATCTAAGTTTGGTGCAGAAATTGTTCAATACAAGCTTGGTTTCAAAACAGCATTTTCTCGCTGAGAAAAGGCGATTGCGAGCATAAAAGGATGCTTGAATTACATGAATTTACTGTCTTTTAAGGAAACATCCCACAAGCTTGTTTATATGTTCTGCTGAGTGGATTTAGGCTAAATAAGAAGGCAGACACAGTTTTATTTGAGTTTGGTGCAGAAATTGTTCAATACAAGCTTGGCTTCAAAACAGCATTTTCTCGCTGAGAAAAGGCGATTGCGAGCATAAAAGGATGCTTGAATTACATGCATGTCTTTTAAGGAAACATCCCACAAGCTTGTTTATATGTTCTGCTGAGTGGATTTAGGCTAAATAAGAAGGCAGACACAGTTTTATTTGAGTTTGGTGCAGAAATTGTTCAATACAAGCTTGGCTTCAAAACAGCATTTTCTCACTGAGAAAAGGCGATTGCGAGCGTAAAAGCATGTTTGAAGTACATGCATTTACTGTGGTTTAAGGAAACATCCCACAAGCTTGTTTATATGTTCTGCTGAGTGGATTTAGGCTAAAAAAGAAGGCAGACACAGTTTTATTTAAGTTTGGTGCAGAAATTGTTTAATACAAGCTTGGTTTCAAAACAGCATTTTCTCGCTGAGAAAAGGCGATTGTGAGCATAAAAGGATGCTTGAATTACATGAATTTACTGTCTTTTAAGGAAACATCCCACAAGCTTGTTTATATGTTCTGCTGAGTGGATTTAGGCTAAATAAGAAGGCAGACACAGTTTTATTTGAGTTTGGTGCAGAAATTGTTCAATACAAGCTTGGCTTCAAAACAGCATTTTCTCGCTGAGAAAAGGCGATTTGAGCATAAAAGGATGCTTGAATTACATGCATGTCTTTTAAGGAAACATCCCACAAGCTTGTTTATATGTTCTGCTGAGTGGATTTAGGCTAAATAAGAAGGCAGACACAGTTTTATTTGAGTTTGGTGCAGAAATTGTTCAATACATGCTTGGCTTCAAAACAGCATTTTCTCACTGAGAAAAGGCGATTGCGAGCATAAAAGGATGCTTGAATTACATGCATTTACTGTCTTTTAAGGAAACATCCCACAAGCTTTTTTTCAGTCTCTCCTGAGTAGATTTAGGCTAAATAAGAAGGCAGACATAGTTTTATTTGAGGTTGGTGCAGAAATTGTTCAATACAAGCTTTGCTTCAAAACAGCATTTTCTCGCTGAGAAAAGGCGATTGCGAGCATAAAAGGATGTTTGAATTACATGCATTTACTGTAGTTTAAGGAAACATCCCACAAGCTTGTTTATATGTTCTGCTGAGTGGATTCAGGCTAAATAAGAAGGCAGACACAGTTTTATTTGAGTTTGGTGCAGAAATTGTTCAATACAAGCTTGGCTTCAAAACAGCATTTTCTCGCTGAGAAAAGGCGATTATGAGCATAAAAGGATGCTTGATTTACATGCATTTACTGTTTTTAAGGAAACATCCCACAAGCTTTTTTTCAGTCTCTCCTGAGTGGATTTAGGCTAAATAAGAAGGCAGACACAGTTTTATTTGAGTTTGGTGCAGAAATTGTTCAATACAAGCTTGGCTTCAAAACAGCATTTTCTCGCTGAGAAAAGGCGATTGAGCATAAAAGGATGCTTGAATTACATGCATGTCTTTTAAGGAAACATCCCACAAGCTTGTTTATATGTTCTGCTGAGTGGATTTAGGCTAAATAAGAATGCAGACACAGTTTTATTTGAGTTTGGTGCAGAAATTGTTCAATACAAGCTTGGCTTCAAAACAGCATTTTCTCACTGAGAAAAGGCGATTGCGAGCATAAAAGGATGCTTGAATTACATGCATTTACTGTCTTTTACGTAAACATCCCACAAGCTTTTTTTCAGTCTCTCCTGAGTGGATTTAGGCTAAATAAGAAGGCAGACACAGTTTTATTTGAGTTTGGTGCAGAAATTGTTCAATACAAGCTTGGCTTCAAAACAGCATTTTCTCGCTGAGAAAAGGCGATTTGCAGTATAAAAGGATGCTTGAATTACATGCATTTACTGTCTTTTAAGGAAACATCCACAAGCTTTTTTTCAGTCTCTCCTGAGTGGATGTAGGCTAAATAAGAAGGCAGACACAGTTTTATTTGAGGTTGGTGCAGAAATTGTTCAATACAAGCTTGGCTTCAAAACAGCATTTTCTCGCTGAGAAAAGGCGATTATGAGCATAAAAGGATGCTTGAATTACATGCATTTACTGTCTTTTAAGGAAACATCCCACAAGCTTGTTTATATGTTCTGCTGAGTGGATGTAGGCTAAATAAGAAGGCAGACACAGTTTTATTTGAGTTTGGTGCAGAAATTGTTCAATACAAGCTTGGCTTCAAAACAGCATTTTCTCGCTGAGAAAAGGCGATTTGAGCATAAAAGGATGCTTGAATTACATGCATTTACTGTCTTTTAAGGAAACATGCACAAGCGTATTTTCAGTCTCTCCTGAGTGGATTTAGGCTAAATAAGAAGGCAGACACAGTTTTATTTGAGTTTGGTGCAGAAATTGTTCAATACAAGCTTGGCTTCAAAACAGCATTTTCTCGCTGAGAAAAGGCGATTGCAATATTCAATATTCAACTTTATTTATATAGCGCCAATTTACAACAAGGTCATCTCAGGGCACTTTACATAATAAAGTCAAGACTATACAAACAGGTAGAGAAAACCCAACAAATCCCCCTTGAGCAAGCCATAGGCAACAGTGGAGAGGAAAACTCCCTTTAACGGAAGAAACCTCCAGCAGAACCAGGCTCAGGGAGGACGGCCATCTGCCTTGACCGGTTGGGCAGAGTGGAAAGTGGAGAGAGAAAAGAACAGAGCAACAAAAGCAACAACAAAACATTGAGCAGGTTAATAGGACCAGTAGCTGCACACTGGAGGACACACAGCGCCAAATCCGGGGACACCTGTGGACAGGGAGAGAGAGAGGGGGAAAGAGAGGGAGAGAGACGACTACGGGACAAAGAAGACACAGAGTTAATGTCATACAGTGGTGACAATATAGATGTGGGGTGAGAGGAGAGAATGAAGAGAAGAGGAAGTGGCACAGTGCAGAGTCCCCAGCAGTCTAAGCCTATAGCAGCATGACTATAACCAACTATAAGCTTTATAAAAAGGAAGGTTTTGAGCCTAGTCTTAAAAACAGGGAGGGCGTCTGCTTCCCGAATCTGAACTGGGAGCTGGTTCCACAGGAGAGGAGCTTGATAGCTAAAGGCTCTGCCTCCCATTCTATTTTTGGAAATTCTGGGAACCACAAGTAGGCCTGCATTTTGGGACCGAAGTGGTCTAGTAGGATGATATGGTACTAAGAGATCTTTTAAATATGATGGGGCTTGGCCGTTTAAAGCTTTATAGGTAAGAAGAAGGGTTTTAAATTCTATTCTGCATTTTATTGGAAGCCAATGGAGAGAAGCTAATGAAGGTGAAATATGATCTCTCTTACCAATCCCAGTCAGTAATCTTGCTGCAGCATTTTGGATTAATTGGAGGCTTTTTAGAGAGTTACTGGGGCAGCCTGAAAGTAGAGAATTACAATAGTCCAATCTAGAAGTAACAAATGCATGAACCAATTTTTCAGCATCGCTTTGGGACAGGATGCTCCTAATTTTGGCAATGTTCCGTAGGTGGAAGAAGGCTGTTCTACTGATTTGCTTTATCTGTGAGGTAAATGACAAATCCTGGTCAAAAATGACTCCAAGATTCCTTGCAGTACTACTGGGGGCAAGAGTTATGTCGTCTAAAGTAGCGATATGGTTAGAAAGCATGTCTCTTAGACTATTAGGCCCAAATACAATAACTTCAGTTTTATCTGAGTTTAGAAGAAGAAAATTATACGTCATCCAGTCCCTTATATCTTTAAGACATGCTTGTAGTTTGAGTAATTTATTTGTTTCATCAGGCTTCATAGATAGATATAACTGCGTGTCATCAGCGTAGCAGTGAAAATTTACAGAGTGTTTTCTCATAGTGTTGCCAAGGGGAGACATATATAGAGTAAAGAGTATTGGTCCTAATACAGAGCCTTGTGGAATTCCATAACTAACTTTTGTGTATGTCGAAGATTCATCATTAACGTGAGTAAATTGGAATCTATCTGATAGATACGATTTAAACCAATTTAGTGCTGTTCCTTTAATTCCAATTACATGTTCTAGTCTCTGTAATAATATTCTGTGATCAATGGTGTCAAATGCAGCACTAAGATCTAGCAGAACTAGTATAGAGACAAGTCCGTTATCTGAAGCCAGAAGAAGATCATTGGTGACTTTAATCAGTGCGGTTTCTGTGCTATGATGAACTCTAAATCCTGACTGAAATTCTTCAAACAAGTCGTTTCTGCGCAGGTGGTCACATAATTGCTTTACAACTACTTTTTCAAGTATTTTAGAAATAAAGGGAGATTGGATATTGGTCTGTAATTGGCCAAGACATCTGGATCCAGACTTGGTTTTTAAGTAGAGGTTTGATTACAGCTATCTTATAAGCCTTTGGTACATATCCTGTTTGTAAGGATAGATTAATGATATCTAATATGAACGTGTCTAATAAGGGTAGAGCATCTTTGAGCAGTCCAACTGGAATAGGGTCTAGCAGACATGTTGTTGGTTTAGATGCCATAATAGTTGAAGTTAACTCAGCAAGGTCTATGGGCACAAAGCAGTCTAAAAGGGACTGAGGACTTACTGATGATTCTAATTCTGTTGTATTTGTGGGGAGGGTCTGGTGAATTTTATTTCTAATAGCTATGATTTTGTTTGTGAAGAAGGTCATGAAGTCATTGCTACATAGCGTTGAGGGAATACTAGTCTCAACTGAACTATGGCTCTTAGTCAGCCTGGCTACAGTGCTGAAAAGAAACCGGGGTTGTTCTTGTTTTGCTCTATTAGTGATGAATAATAAGCTGTTCTGGCTTTACGGAGTGCTAATTTGTATAAGTATAAAGTCTTTTTCCAGGCTAGGCGTGATTCTTGTGAATGAGTGGAATGCCACTTCCTTTCTAATCTTCGTGACGCCTGCTTTAAATTCGGGTGTGCGAGCTATACCATGGAGATCGCCTATTCAGAATTACTGCCTTCTTTTTAGAGGGGCAACACTATCAAGTATGGAATGTAAAGATGCTGCATAATTATCAGTAAGGTAATCAACTTGTACAGGAGTACAGTTAATGAGGCTACTCTCAGTTATATCGATGCGTGTTGAGGTAAATGATGAAGGATCATTTCCTTAAATTTGTTCACAGTGTTTTCAGATAAACACCTACTGAAGCAAAACTTCTTTCTAGCTGCTGTGTAGTCCAATAAACTAAATTCAAATGTTATTAGGAAATGGTCAGAGAGAACAGAATTATGAGGAAATACTGTTAGTTTATCAATTTCAATACCGTATGCAAGGACAAGGTCTAGGGTGTGACTAAAACAGTGAGTGGGTTCATTTACAATTTGAGAGAAACCAATTGAATGTAATAATGAAGTAAATGCTGTGTTGAGGAGTTACTGTCAGCATCTACATGAATGTTAAAATCGCCCACTATGACGACTTTATCTGCACTAAGCACTAAGTCGGCTAGAAAATCAGAGAATTCAGTCAAAAATTCAGAATAAGGGACTGGAGGACGATACACGATAACAAATAGAAGTGGATTTTAGTTTTCCAACTTGGGTGTGAAAGTCTCAGAGTAAGACTCTCAAATGAGTTATAACTATGTTTAGGTCTAGGGTTTATCGGTAAGCTTGAGTGATAAATTGCTGCTACTCCTCCACCTCGGCCTGAGCTTCTAGGAACATGATAGTTAATATGACTTGAGGGGTTGACTCATTTAAACTAACATATTCTTCCTTCTGCAACCAGGTTTGGTGAGACAAAATAAATCGAATTGATGATCACTTATCAAGTCATTTACTAACAGAGATTTAGATGAGAGAGATCTGATATTTAATAATCCACATTTAAGTGTTTTAGTTTTTTGTTCAGTAAGAGGAGCAGTCCTGATTTTTATTAAGTTATTATGATTAACTCCTCTTGTGATCATTTTTAGTTTGTAAAATTTAGTTAATCGGGAACAGACACAGTTTCTATAGGAATGTGGGAGTTGTGGGGGTAACGGCGGTAAGGATACTGCAGAGAGGCGTGTAGGACTGGATCTCTGCGTCCTAGGCTCAACTCTGGATTGTCAATCTTTTGGTTGTCTAATAAAATCAGCCATATTTTTTGATAAGAGAGAGGCACCGTCCAAAGTAGGATGGATGCCGTCTCTCCTAATAAGCCTAGGTTTTCCCCAAAAACTTTTCCAATTGTCTATGTAGCCCACATCGTTTGCTGGACACCACCTAGACAGCCAGCGGTTGAATGACGACATGCGGCTATACATGTCGTCACTGATCAAAGTGACCAAGTCAAGGCTCTTGATAATCATGTTACGGGCCATATTAAGTGTACTACTAAGCCTGTAAGACTGACTTTATCTGGTAGTCACCATGAAAGATGCTTGTTGTATGTTTACAACTGTTTTAGTACGGCCTTACTGTTGGAATATCCTTGGCTCTCCACACATGACCCACATATTAGCTGGCCCTGTTTAAAAAATTATGGGTTGGAGTTCTTCCTTTCTAGCAAATTGCCTATGACTCACTCTGTTGAAAATAAAAATAAACCTTAGGGGCCCATTGATTTCGCTGGGATCCCTACTGAATATCACGGCCTGGCTGCAGTGTTTAGCAAATCTCGTGCCACATCTTTACCTCCACATAGACCTTATGTTTGTGCTGTTGAACTGTTACCTGGCACCTTGTCCCCTCAAAGCCACATCTACTCCCTTACCCAACATGAGAGAATGACCACACATGAATCCATTGACAGCTCCCTTAAAGAAGAATCTGCCTTTGAACTGCTACAAGATGCTACTATCTTTACCGAACTAGATCTAACACTTATCACCTTATTCGCATTAGGGGAGCAAGAGCAGCACATCAGGACTGTGTTGTTATGCCTCTTGGAGAACCAGTTGTTTGTCAAAGCCAAAAAATGTGAGTTTCACATGACACAGACAACTCTGGTATTATTCATCACTGAGCACATGTACATTTGCACATACAAGTTACAGGGAAAATTGTCCTCTGCATTTAACCCCATCCCTCTGGGGGGAGCTGCCATGGTGAGAGCTTTGGAGTAGTGGCCTACACCTAGGGGCCGGAGGCAGTTACAGAGGTTTTTGGGCTTCTGCAACTTCAATTGCCGCTTCATCAGGGGTTATAGGTCACACCCACCAACACCTCATTTTCCTGGGGGCGTTAAGGCTGAGAGGGCTTTCAGTCACCTGAAAGATCTGTTTACCGCTACAGAACTGTTTAGCCTTATTAGACACGTTCGTATTAGATATCATTAATCAATCTTTACAAACAGGATATGTACCAAAGGCCTATAAGGAAGCTGTAATCAAACCCCTACTTAAAAAACCTTGTCTGGATCCAGGTGTCTTAGCCAATTATAGACCAATATCCAATCTCCCCTTTATTTCTAAAATACTTGAAAAAGTAGTTGCAAAGCAATTATGTGACCACCTGCGCAGAAACGACTTGTTTGAAGAATTTCAGTCAAGATTTAGAGTTCATCATAGTACAAAAAACGCACTGATTAAAGTCACCAACGATCTTCTTCTGGCTTTAGATAACGGACTTGTCTATGCTAAATCTTAGTGCTGCATTTGACACCATTGATCACAGAATATTATTACAGAGACTAGAACATGTAATTGGAATTAAAGGAAATGCACTAAATTGGTTTAAATCTCATCTATCAGATAGATTCCAATGTGTTCATGTTAATGATGAATCTTCCACATACACAAAAGTTAGTTATGGAGTTCCACAAGGCTCTCTGGTAGGACCAATGCTTATTACTCTATATACGTCTCCCCTTGGCAACATTATTAGAAAACACTCTGTAAAATTTTATTGCTACGCTGATGACACACAGTTATATCTCTCTATGAAACCTGATGAAACAAATCAATTAATCAAACTACAAGCATGTCTAAAAGACATTAGGGACTGGATGACGTATAATTTCCTTCTTCCTAACTCAGATAAAACTGAAGTTATTGTGTTTGGGCCTAAAAGTCTAAGAAACATGTTTTCTAACCATATTGTTACTTTAGATTACATAACTCTGGCACCCAGTAGTACAGCAAGGAATCTTTGACCATTTTTTACCAGGATTTGTCATTTACCTCACACATAAAACAAATCTCTAGAACAGCCTTCTTCCACCTAAAGAACATTGCCAAAATTAGGAGCATCCTGGCTCAAAGCGATGCTGAAAAACTGGTTCATGCATTCGTTACTTCTAGATTGGACTACTGTAATTTTTCTACTTCAGGCTGCCCCAGTAACTCTCTAAAAAGTTTCCAATTGATCCTGACTGGGATCGGTAAGAAAGGTCATATTCATTAGCTTCTCTCCATTGGCTTCCCATTAAATGTAGAATAGAATTTAAAACCCTTCTTCTTACCTATAAAGCTCTAAACGGTCAAGCTCCATCATACCTAAAAGATCTCCTAGTACCATATCATCCTACTAGACCCCTTCGGTCCCAAAATGCAGGCCTACTTATGGTTCCCAGAATTTCCAAATTAATAGAATGGAAGGCAGAGCCTTTATCTATCAAGCTCTTGTCCTGTGGAACCAGCTCCCAGTCCAGATTCGGGAAGCAGACACCCTCTCTACTTTTAAGACTAGGCTCAAAACCCTTCCTCTTTGATAAAGCTTATAGTTGGTTATAGTCATGCTGCTATAGGCTTGGACTGCTGGCGGACTCGATGCACTGAGCCACTTTCCTCTTCTGTTCACTCTCTCCTCTCGGCCCACATTTATATGTCATTACTGTCTGACATTAACTCTGTGTCTTTTTTGTCCCGTAGTTGTCCTTCTCCCTCTCTGTCTCCCTCTCTCTGTCCCTGTCGTCAGGTGTCCCTGGCTTTGGATCTGTGTGTCTTCCAGTGCTCAGCTACTGGTCCTACCAACCTGCCCAATGTTTTCCAGTCAGCCCAACCGGTCAAGGGAGATGGCCGCCCACCCTGAGCTTAGTTCTGCTGGAGGTTTCTTCCGTTAAAGGGAGTTTTTCCTCTCCATTGTTGCCTATAGCTGCTCAAAGGCGATTTGTTGGGTTTTATCTAAATGTCTGTATATTCTTGACTTTATTATGTAAAGTGCCTTGAGATGACCTTGTTGTAAATTGGCGCTATATAAATAAAGTTTAATTGATTTGAACTGAATGCACAGACAATGTTTGTGCAATGCAATAAATGTGGTCAAAGTGTATCGTCTCTATACCGACAATTATTTCAGTTCAGTACCTGCAGCTCAGATATTTTATTTGTTCTAACACTGATTGCTTCCTGTTATGCCCCTCTCCATCTTTTTTTAGATGACATTTATAAATGTAAACCAAACGTAAAGAGGGCTATAAGTACAATACATGAAAGGTTAAATAGATGAAATTTGACAACACAACAAAAGTAAATGGGAGGAAGACTTACAAGACAATATTACAAATGAGTACTGGCAAGAGATTCTGCATAGAATTCATTCATCCTCAGTTTGCCTGAAACACACTGCAATTCAATTTAGAATTATTTGTTGTCTTCACTGGCTCAAGCCAAGATTGTTGAAATTAGAGAATTAAGATTTTGATCCCACATGAGATCACTCTGAATAAGCACCAGCAACATTAGTACACATGTTCTGTACCTCTGGAGTTTTAAAGTTTTATCAAGAAAGAGGAAAATGCGTTGTATGCATGTGTATTTGTATTGTCCTTACATTTTTTTAAAGGAGTTTTAAAGGACCTTTTAAAGCACCTGTTGCACACTAATCCCAGTAATTACACATATCATCAACGCTTCTCTCACCACAGGCACCTTTCCAAGCAGGCCCAGATTACTCCACTGCTGAAGAAACCTTCTCTTGATCCCTCCTTTGTGAAGAACTACAGACCAGTCTCTCTTCTTCCATTTCTGGAAAAAGACCGTGGAATGACCAGTCTTCAATCAACTCTCAGACTTTCTTTCCCAGAACAATCTCCTCGATGTCAACTAATTTGGCTTCAAAAGTGGTCACTCCACACAGACAGCACTTTTGACTGTTGTGGAATCCCTATGGGCAGTGAAAGCTGCAGGCAATTCTTCTGTCTTAATTCTACTAGCCCTATCTGTAGCCTTTGACACTGTGAACAATCAGGTCCTCTTGTCTGCACTCTCTCACATGGGCATCTCTGGATCAGCTCTAGTCTGGCTTTGGTCTTACTTGTCTGGACGAACCTTCAAGGTATCCTGGCAGGGGCATCTTTCTAACACTCATATATATATATATACATAACTCATGTTATACCTAGTCACCTAGTCAAGATCATTTAAACACTCATAGCTTAGCTTTGTATTGATGTACAGATGAAGTCTAACAACTATTTACAAACCCAATGTCGTAGACCCATCTAGTTCAGACCCATCTAGGTCAGACCCATCTAGGTCAGCTCTGGTTTACTGATGAATGAGCTGCCAAACTCTGCACGCTAAGCGGCCTCGCTTTAAATATTTAAAAAACTGCTGAAAACTGAACTGGTGTGAGATGCAAAAATGTGTGTTTTGTTTCTGATATATAATGCTATAACAATGATTATATAATGTGTTGTTCAATATATATTTATTACGCCTATTTATGTTACCAGAAGATCAGATTTTTGGATGTGGTGTTGATCTTTGTCCTCATATTTAATTAACTAAAGCGCTTTAACTAAGGAGTTAAATTTTGTTTTACCTTAACCCCTGTCATGTAATAAATAGCACTTGTTGCTTACTCAGATTTTTGGGATTTATTACCTTGAACTTGCTGTAATAACTCATTAAACAGTGATGTTTTTAGAAATATCTTATAATATAATATAAGCTAATATAGTTAGCCTATTTGGTTTCACACAGGCTAAGTACAATATGTTGTAGAAATGTAATTGATCCCAAAGACTAGGTGTTCTATTTAGATTATCGCTGCTCAAGGGCGATTTGTTGGGTTTTCTCTAAATGACTTTATTATGTAAAGTGCCTTGCGATGACTTTGTTGTAAATTGGCGCTACATAAATAAAGTTGAATTAAATTGAATTGAACTTTGTCACCAGCCTTTTTTTCTCGTGCCCAACCTGGATGGAACTACAAGTCGGTGATGAACAAGGCTGACTTCATTTCAGCTTTTGCTACACAGTAGTGTAGTTTTTTACATTTCTATATAAAGATTTTAAAATGACAGTTTCAGTTCTTAAATTTAATATTGGCTTATTCTGTAATGTCTATATTTAAATAAAATTGTAAGGTTGCTGTTTGAACTAAGATACTAGCATCTGCTGCACCCGTTGTCTCATAAATGGTGCATCCCTAGTTTGAATTGCTTTGACGTTGTGGATTTAAAAATTAAGTAATGCAATGTAAAGGGAATGATAAGTGTTATGGCAAAAATCTTAGAGAGCAAGTTAAGAGACAGGAGGAAGCTCTCACATGATTATTAAGCAATTTAATGACAATAAACATAGGTAAAATAAGCAAAAAAGGTAGAGGAACAGGTAGAGGAACAGAGCAAAAAGAAGTTTACACTCGAGCGGATCAGACTGATTCTGATAATCCCTGTCAGGATGTGTGCGTGTTTTATCTGCTCCCCTATGCAAATCATACATACAGTTGAATACACATTGATCAGGAGTCCTAATTAGCAAGTCTCTGTTACTGTCTCTCGTCTGCTGGGACACTACCTGTGGGGAAGCTAGTGTTAAACAAAGTTTAGACAGAAGGTCTGCTTAAGGTGTAAACAAGTATTCAAAGGAACAATAGGGTCTGCTAAGGTGTCAAGGAATATTCTGGGATTCAGTGTCCCTGCTAGTTCCTGTGGGCTTCCTACTGAGTGGCGGGGACTTGTTGTCTGGCTTCTGCCAGAAGTGTGAACAGATGGTCAGATGGTCGTTGATCAAAATTTCCCTCACAATAAGGTATCCCAGTCATCATGTATTTTCCTCTTTTGTAGCATCTCAAGTAAAATGCTGCTGAAAGGAATATTCCTAGGAGGAAAGAAAATCAGCAATTGTTTCCAACAGAGGTTTCTGCGATAATGAGACATTTTAAAAAACTTGCTAGCTGAGGGAAAACTGGCTAGCAAGATTGAATGCCAGCAGTGTAAAACTGCTGAGTATCCTAAACTGGATAATTGCTCACTCAAAAACATTAGAGACCTTGTCAGAAATCGAGGCTTAACACTGAAAAAAGTACTAAAATTGTGTCTGAATAAGCCAGCTTTTACTGTGTAACACTGAACACTGGGATGAAAAGAAAGCACTTATGCCAGCATGTGTTCAGAACTTCTAAGTGATCCCCACAGCTACAGTGAAAAAACAAAAGCAGATATTGTTTTTGTGATGGTCACTTTGTCCAAATCAATCGGGATATCCAAAAGACAAGTAGTTAAATCTTGACCTGTTACATTCATATTTTGCTGAAATGTAAAAAAAAGAAGTTGAGCTAATTTTACTTATTTATGAGCTGGTTCTCATTTCTTTAAATACATTGTTTACAATTTTTTATTTTAAATAAGAAAATGCTTGATTATAAAATAAAATTTTCATTAGAAGACATCATTAAACATGCCTCATACACTGTCTGTGTATGTTGCATATTGCACTTTTATGGTGACCCCTGAGATGTCATGCAAAGAATGGTGCCATATTTCTTTTTGTATTACTAATTGTAATTATTTACTATTAAAGGAACACTGCTCCCAGGAATAGTCAGCCTGAGAGGGCTGAGTGTTACTAAGTGTTGAGTGTCACAAGTTACTAGGATACTACCAATACTACTATCATCATCTTACAAGTTACCAAGTCAAAGTAATGAGATACCACCATGAAGTGACATCTATATCTTCCTGTCATTGGTATAGGAAGAGGGGCATAGTTAGACATGATTTGGCGAACTGTTTAAGAAAAAATTACCAAAACATAGTTTGACTGGGCTCCACTGAGGTACTGTGTATCTCCCAAAATACATGACAAATTGTAGTAAAACAACATTAAAATTTAATAAATATTGTTAATCAATATAAATTTTAGGGACAGCATAACACTGTGTGTTAACTCAATGTTGTTGATATATCTCATTTTCTCTTTACTTAGTGTTACCCCCTGAATTCAGTGTATTGGTAATTGCAATTTTTTTTTGTTTATTGTGAGCACTTGTGCTTAATGGTAGCAGACTGGGGAGAGGTAAAGGGACATAACACGTGCGAATTATGAATTCAGTTGGAGTACCATGCCACCTTCACTTGTGTGTGTAGGGTACTGTACAAGTTGGTATATTGTTGAACACTCTAACTCATTTTTTTCTCACTCTTTCATTCCTGGGAAAGATCATTATTATTTACTTTGACCAAATTCAAGATTTTTAGAGAACACCTAAGGCCCATAGGTGTGGCATTATGACAGCTACCCCAACTTCAGCTTGTGATAAAAATAAAAAAAAAACAATACAACAGCGTTCACCTTTGCTGTTCTGTTTACACACTGCTGGCAAACCTAGTATTTGCATTAGCAAATTTGCATTTGCAGAAAGGTGCTATATAAGTGCAGACCATTTTCCATATCACCTGTTTTGTCTTCTGCTTCACTTCCTGTCCACAGCTTTTATTTTGTAGCCTCTCTGCCTCACTTCCTGCTCCATAGTTCATTCTGACAACTTCACCCCAATCAGAGCCCTGATTTTTTTCACCTGTTTCCCCTACGTATTTATACCCAGGTCTCACAACAACTCTCTGTCAGATTGTCTCTATGTATTATATCAGTGAGCTGTCGAGCCTCAATTCAATTCAACTTTATTTATACAGTGCAAAAATACAACAAAGTCATCTCCAGGCACTTTACATAATAAAGTCAAGACTATACAGAAATGTATAGAAAACCCAACAAATCCCCCTAGAAGAGCTATAGGCAACAGTGGAGAGGAAAAACTCCCTTAAACGGAAGAAACCTCCAGCAGAACCAGACTCAGGGTGGGCGGCCATCTCGACTGGAAAGTTCAGTGTTTTCAGATAAGCACCTGCTTATTCTAATTGCTGTATAATCCATTAGATTAAATTCAAATGTTTATAGAAAATGGTCAGAGAACAGAATTATGAGGAAATACTGTTAAACTATCAGTTTTAATGCTGTATGTAAGGACAAGGTCTAAGGTGTGACCCTAAAACGAGTGGGTTTATTTACCTTTTGAGAGAAAACAATTTAATCTAATAATGAAGTAAATGCCAAAATCTGAGAATTCAGTCAAAAGGGACTGGAGAACGGTACACAATAACAAATAGTAGTGGATTTTGAGTTTCCCAAATTGGGTGTGAAAGGCTCAGAGTACGACTCTCAAATCAATTATAACTATGTTTAGGTCTAGGGTTTATTGGTAAGCTTGAGTGATAGATTGCTGCTACTCCTCCACCTCGGCCTGAGCTTCTAGGAACATGATAGTTAATATGACTTGGAGGGGTTGACTCATTTAAACTGACATATTCTTCCTTCTGCAACCAAGTTTCAGTGAGACAAAATAAATTGAATTGATCATCGCTTATCAAATCATTTACTAAAAGAGATTTAGATGAGAGAGATCTGATATTTAATAATCCACATTTAATTGTTTTAGTTTCTTGTTTAATAAGAGTAGTAGTCCTAACTTTTATTAAGTTATTATGATTAACGCCTCTCCTGATGATTTTTGGTTGGTGAAATTTAGTTGATCTTGGAACAGACATAGTCTCTATAGCTATGTGGGAGTTGTGGGGGGGTGACAGCATTAAGGATACTGCAGATGTAACCCAGCTGTGCTTTTAGTGGGTTGTTTGAGTGTAAGGCTCCTTTAAGGGTTACGACAGTTCAGCTTTGCGGCAGTCTACCTACGGTAGAAGCGCACCTGCAGGAAAAAAAAAGGCTCAGATAGTAGACTGGGTCAGAGCGAGGCTCCTGAAGTTGTTGCTGCACTTTTTCATTCCTTCCCTTCATATGATCAACTTACCTTGCCTTCTGCTAGGTGAGACTAAAAGCTGTATAACGCCATCTGTATTATGGTAACGAAATATTAGAGAATATAAGTTAAGCAGTAACTGCTAACCGCTAATCGTGAGCTAAGCTAAATATGAAGTAGCTGTATGCTAATCGGACTTTGGTGAGAAGTTAAGGTTCTCTTTGTTTAAAATATAAACGTGAGGTTTACATATTACATGGTTTATTGTTTTAAGATGGAATGATATTTGGGATTGGGAGTTATTTCCAGTGACCATGGCACCATTATTTTTTTTTGTTTTATTCTAACAATAAGTGTTTAAGTAGTTGTGTATTTTAAGACATGCCAAGCATGGTATGTTTATTCTGGGAATATTTACCAGTTTAATAAGCAGTAGACAACATGGGCTCAGATACTAGACTGGGTCAGAGCGAGGCTCCTGAAGTTGTTGCTGCACTTTTTCATTCCTTCCCTTCATATGATTGACTTACCTTGCCTTCTGCTAGGTCAGTGCTTCCCAATTATTTTCTGTTACGCCCCCCTAGCTAAAAGAAAACAATTTGCGCCCCCCCAGCGTGACTCTAATCGCGGGGGGGCGTGTTGGAAGCGCTACATCTCTCTCCGCCTTTCTTTTCATCCCTGTTAAAATATCTTCATGTTGTTTTCAGGTTCGTTTACTCACTTCATGTCGCCTGCTCGGTGCAAAATAAACCCGACACCATAGAGCTAATACTCCCTGCTCACACTCTCACAATGAGAGCGCCACTGCCAACTACTGTACCGGATCTGCAATTACACTTTATTCTAGTACAGCAAAAAAAGCATGTTCCCCAGGGTCACACAAGCCCCCCCTGGCAGTGCACCGCGCCCCCCCAGGGGGGTGGGCCCCACTATTTGGGAGGCACTGTGCTAGGTTGACTATTGAAGGACATAGTTTGCTGTACTCAATTGCTGGGACCGATGAATGGCCTGTTCCCTGGGACGCCCTGAGTACCCTAATTACACTCTACACATTTATTTTTTTTTATTATTTTGGCTGGCCAGCTATAAATAACAATGAAAGGATTTTTTTTTATTTTGCAATAACTATTGCCACTCACCTGGAGAATCCAGGATTATCTCCGTTTGCTTTGCTTCCATAAGGATTTGATTCCAGGAAACAATCGGCAAGTCTTTACATATCTACTTAAGGTTGAAATTGTCTCATACAGAGATGCTTTGCTTTTCATAAGGCTACATTGTGTATTGGATTATATTCCAACATGTGTTTAGTTAAATTTCGTTTAAGTTTCCTTTGAGGTAGGCATTCCTTTTTAACATCCCCGCTTCTGTGTTTACGGGTAAAGACTTTTGTTAATGATAATGAGGGATGCTCCAGTCCAGAAATGTTATAATTCTGGATTAAGTAATGGCTGGTAGTAAACTGCTGCCAGACCCTAAATAAATCTTCCTGGATTCATAACAGTGTGTCGTTTTATTTCTAGGACACCATAGTATTGGTTACACAGAGAAGTGTGTAGGACTGGATCTCTGCGTCCTAGGCTCAACTCTGGATTGTCAAACTTTTGGTTGTCTAATAAAATCAGCCATATTTTTAGATAAGTCAATTGCACCATCAAAAGTAGGATGTATGCGATCTCTCCTAATCAGCCTAGGTCTCCCTATAAACGTTTCCAATTGCCAGTTCCAGCTTCGACACCATCTAGACAGCCAGCGGCTGAATGATGACATGCAGCTATACATGTTATCATGTGACACACTGAGCAAGTCAGAGAAGAGACAGAAGGAGACAGAGAAGTCATTGTTAAGTGGTAGGCTAGCAGAGGTAAGATCTGTTTTTATTTCAGGAGGGCAGATGCTTGTGTAAAACAAATCTCACGTCCCAAGTAAACCTTGGGCTGTGATAGTTTTTGTACAGGGAAATTTAGGGAAAAAAGAGCAGAAACCCGAAACAGTGTGAAGTAACAGGAAGTGACACAATACGATTAGGAGGAGCAGCCAATTTCACAAACTGAAGCAGGTTGGCCACGTCCAATTGTAGTTTTAAGATATACCAAGCTAGGCTGGTTAATTGTCTTGCAGACTTAATAAGAGGACTGGAAAGCCAGGCAAAAAACAAGGGCTATGGTTCTCCCTCCAAACTATTTAAGTATGCAGATTGTCAAAAGGCATGGATGGAAGCAATAATTAGGAATCCTGGGTTTCTCAAATTTCTGGGAAATTGAAAAATATACAGTACATGTCCAAGTACTTTTAAATAAGTTTTCAGGGTTCCCTAGTGTCTCCTTCATTTGGGAACCTTTCAGACATTCACACTCTGCTATGAAGCCTGCTGCCACAAAAAGGTATGTTTGGTTTGACAAACACCATCTACTACTACTACTACTCACTGCTGGATTTTTTCTGGATTGTCCTGAAAAAGCCAGGAATTGACTGAAGTGTTCTCTTCTGCCACAAATTTCAGGAAGGTCTTGACTCTGCTGACCTTTGAGAAAACATTTTCCTTGTGCTTAGGGGTAGGGCAGCTTGACATTTCTCATACCTTCCTCCTCTGCCCACATGTGTACAAGACAGGCTTTACTCAAACTTACATTAGGATTAACAATAATGACAGTAATATTCGCATGAGTTGTTGTACTACAAATATAGCAAATAATTCTTTCGTCAGGTACAAAGTGTTTGTCATAGCATCTCTAAAGCTGCCTTGTTGCACTAAATGGTAGGGATGAGCAATATTGACTAACAAACACATATTTTTAGATTAAATGGCTTTTTATATTTATTTATTGTCAGTATTTATAAGTTAAGTCATAGCCACGTGAAATGTGAAAAATTTAGTTTTTTTCTTTTGTTTTCATATTATATACATTTAGGCATGTTTACCCAACAGCTACGGCTGACTTTGTCTTGTCCTTAGAGAATTACTCAGGAGCTGGATTCCCATATTTTGATATAAATTCTGTTCACCAGGTTAAGATTGACAGAGTCAAACTAACAGTACATTGATAAAAGATTTTCATCTAGAATGAAATTTTAATTGTTCAATTAAACATTTCATCCATAAAAACTAATTTGCATGCTATTAAAAATATTTTTCTGCATTTTTGGCTTGTCTGAAATAATACTTTAGTCTGAAATAATACTAAAGTCTTTAGTACATTAAACTGTTTCTTTAGTGATGTGGTACTGTCACATCATTGCAGAACATTACTGAAAGTAGAGTGCTTTTTACTGATGAGTTCAATAGGGTAGTGGCTTGATTAGCCAAGTCAGCTCCTGAAGCACAGATGGCTGGCTGATGGAGGTTTGACTAATGAGTTGTAGTTTATGATTTCACACATTGCAGGTTGGTAAATAAGACTTTTCCCTTACCTTTTCTTGTGTGTGATTCACCAGAGTCCCCCTCATCCATCTTTTCATCTGGTCTTTCTATAAACACAGGAACAACAGTGAGATATAAGAACATTGGTCAGCCATTGGATACATATATGCATTCAAATTATCTCTACTTTCTGCTTTTGCCCAAAGAATAAACTTTGGTATTTTAAGTAACTACATATATTAACAAAAGTAATGGAAACAATTAAAGCTCTACAAATAATACAGGCTAGCTATAGCAATGGATGGCGTGTACTGTTATTTCAACAATTTTATCAGAAATTCTTACAATTCTTTTCTTCCACACAATTACAAGCACTGTTACCTTTAGTTGCATGTGGAGCCTCTTTTTGTCCTACTTCAGTAGTAGATTTGCGTGGAAACGTGATAGCTTTTTAGAAAATCAAGTTTTTATCCACAGTGAAAACAGTCAATAGGGTACCATCCTTAGTTAAGCAACACACGGGCCTTACTTCTTTACACACTTGATTTGTATACATAATAGCACTGTTAATTGTTACTTAGACCTTAGTTAGGGAGGATGTCCAGGACCAGGTGAAAGAAGATTCAGAGCTATAATTACCACCAGAGGGATTTTACAAAGAACTGTACTGGAAGTAAGTATACCTATTTAAATAAGATATTTTTGTTTTATGTGTATTTATGACTTGCAAGCAGTTTTTTTTTTTCACGTTCTTAGTTTGTCATGTGTTCTCTTTGCAGGTTGATAATCTTTTTTTAAATCACTTTCTACAGTCTGCTGTGACTATCTTCATCTGTTAATGCCCTTATATTAAGACTAACATAACCTAGGAACAAACCACAATACTACAGGAACAGCCTAGAACACCAGTACTATTGCCCTAACACATTCCAGCAGGTCAAACTCAAATTTCAATAACCCCACATTTTATTCTGAATATTTGGCTTTTTATAGTTTTCCTATTGTTGCGTCTCAAATGTTAAATACCTGATGATTGGGAAGATGAAGGTGAACTTAATGGTGTCCTTCATCATCACAGCTATCTAAAGTTATATTCTCTGGGAAACAGCAAACACATAGATAAATTGGCACATAAAAGCAACACTGCACAAAAGAGCAGAGGAAAAGGAATAGGAAAATGGCTGGGGCTACACTGGGGCATATGAATATGCCCCAATAATATACCAGTCACATATTTTCCAGTTTAAAACGTTGATTTCAAAGCTAAGTGTACCACTATAATCTTAAAAGTTTACGTGTTTCCTTTGGATAGGAGAAGTCATTCAAACACATCTGATCATCTATAAAGCCTACGTCTTGATACCAACAGGGGTTCCAACCTATCATGCACTGCATCAGCTGGCTATAAGAATGTATTTAAAAACTCAATCAACTGTTAAATTTACAAATTTAGCAATTAAAAAAATGTCTACATAAAGCTACATATTTTGAAAACCCTGCTTGCAAATGAATAAAATTATTTATTTACAGGCCTGCTTTACCTTGTAGATCAATGCTGATCTCATCTAGATTCCTTCCTTTAAATTCATGCAGCAGTTCTTGTTCTAGGGCCAGGAGAACCTTGCTAATCTTCGCCAACTGCAGGGTGCCTTCTGGCAGCCTATAATATTGGCGATGCACTCTAGTATAATGCCCAAGGAAGACAGCAAGATCATCCATTTCATTGTCCTTTAAGTGAAGGACCTTTGACATAGTGGCCATGTGCTTTCTCAACTTTGTGTAGCATAATGCTTCTGGGAGGTTTGCCTCACAGCTTCAAGCAACCTGAAGAATAACATCGGATCCTCTAAAGTGACTAAGTGCTTATGGTCTTGCAAACATGAATGGATTCTCGTCCAATACATTACAGTTACACAGAGTCTTGACAAGTAACTCCATTGATTTATACTTATACAAATTACCACTCCGTAAAGCCAGAACAGCAGATTATTCATCACTAACAGAGGAAAACAAGGAACAACCCCCGGATTCTTTTCAGCACTGTAGCCAGGCTGACTAAGAGCCATAGTTCAGTTGAGGGAATCCTCAACGCTACGCAGCAATGACTTTATGACTTTCTTCACAAACAAAATCGTAACTATTAGAAACAAAAGTTACCAGACCCTTCCCAAAAATACAACAGAATTAGAATCATCAATAAGTCCTCAGTCCCTTTTAGACTGCTTTGTGCCCATAGACCTTGCTGAGTTAACTGGCATTTAAACTAACAACATGTCTGCTAGACCCAGATCCAGTTAGACTGCTCAAAGATGCTCTACCCTTATTAGACACATTCATATTAGATATGATTAATCTATCTTTACAAACAGGATATGTACCAAAGGCCTATAAGGTAGCTGTAATCAAACCTCTACTTAAAAAAACCTTGTCTGGATCCAGGTGTCTTAGCCAATTACAGACCAATATCCAATATCCCCTTTATTTCTAAAATACTTGAAAAAGTAGTGGTGAAGCAATTACGTGACCACCTCTGCAGAAATGACTTGTTTAAAGAATTTCAGTCAGGATTTAGAGTTCATGATAGCACAGAAACCGCACTAATTAAAGTCACCAACGATCTTCTTCTCTCTTCAGATAATGGAGTTATACTCTATACTAATTCTGCCAGATCTTAGTGCTGCATTTGACATCATTGATCACAGAATATTATTACAGAGACTAAAACATGTATTTATTTAATTATAGGAACTGCACTAAATTGGTTTAAATCTCATCTATAGATTCCAATTTGTTCGTGTTAATGATGAATCTTCCACATACACAAAAGTTTGTTAGGGAGTTCCACAAGGCTCTGTGTTAGGACCAATACTTTTACTCTATATATTTCTCCCCTTGGCAACATTATTAGAAAAACACTCTGTAAATTTTCACTGCTACGCTGATGACAAGCTGTTATATCTATCTATGAAACCTGATGAAACAAATCACTTAATCAAACTACAAGCATGTCTAAAAGACATAAGGGACTGGATGACGTATAATTTCCTTCTTCCAAACTCAGATAAAACTGAAGTTATTGTATTTGGGCCTAAAAGTCTAAGAAACTTGTTTTCTAACCATATTGCTACTTTAGATAATCTAGCCACAGGGGTTGCAAGCCAGTAACTCCTGTGCCGGTCCCAAGCCCGGATAAATAGAGAGGGTTGCGTCAGGAAGGGCATCCGGCGTAAAATTTTGCCAAGTACAACTATGCGAGTCATCCATACCACTTTCATACCGGATCGGTCGAGGCCCGGGTTAACAACGACCGCCACCGGTGCTGTTAACCTACAGGGTGCCGGTGGAAATTGGACTACTGTTGGTCGAAGAAGGAGAGGAGGTAGAAGGGTTCGTGGTCAGAGAGAGAAGGGGAAAGGCAGGAGCTTAGATTTGAGAGTAGGGATTCTTAACGTTGGAACAATGACAGGGAAAGGTAGAGAGCTGGCAGACATGATGGAGAGAAGGAAGGTAGATGTACTGTGTGTGCAAGAGACGAGGTGGAAAGGCAGCAAAGCACGTAGTATTGGAGGAGGATACAAACTGTTCTACCATGGTGAGGATAGGAAGAGAAACGGAGTAGGAGTGATCCTGAAGAGGGAGTTTGTGAACAATGTTCTAGAGGTGAAAAGAGTCTCAGACAGGGCGATGAGCCTAAAGCTAGAAATCAATGGTGTGATGGTGAACATAGTCAGTGGGTATGCTCCACAAGCTGGCTGTGAGTTAGAAGAGAGAGAGATTCTGGAGTGAGTTTGATGAGGTTGTAGAGAGTATCCCTAGAGGAGAGAGAGTAGTTGTTGGAGCAGACTTCAATGGGCATATTGGTGAGGGGAACAGAGGTGATGAGGAGGTAATGGGCAGGTTTGGTGTAAAGGATAGGAATCCAGAAGGACAGATAGTAGTGGACTTTGCTAAGGGGATGGGAATGGCTGTAGTTAACACTTACTTCCAGAAGAGAGAGGAACATAGAGTGACATACAAGAGTGGAAGTAGGAGCACACAGGTGGACTACATCCTATGTAGACGAGGTCATTTGAGAGAGGTTAGTGACTGTAAAGTGGTGGTAGGAGAGAGTGTAGCCAGACAGCACCGCATGGTGGTGTGTAAGATGACTCTGGTGGTCAGGAAGAAGAAGAGAGGAAAGTCAGAAAAGAAGACCAAGTGGTGGAAGCTAAAGAATGAAGAAACTTGTGAGGAATTCAGGCAGAAGTTGAGACAGGCTTTGTGTGGTCAGGAAGAGCTTCCAGATGATTGGGAAACTACAGCAGAGGTAATCAGGGAAACAGGTAGGAAGGTGCTTGGTGTGTCATCTGGAAAGAGGAAAGATGATAAAGACACTTGGTGGTGGAATGAGGAGGTACAGGACTACATACAGAGGAAGAGGTTAGCTAAAAGGAAGTGGGATGTAGAAAGGACTGAGGAAAGTAGACAGGAGTACAAGGAAGTGCAGCACAGAGTGAAGAGGGAGGTGGCAAAGGCCAAACAGAAAGCTTACAATGAGCTGTATGACAGGTTAGACACGAAGGAAGGAGAGAAGGACTTGTACAGGATAGCCAGACAGAGAGATAGAGATGGGAAAGATGTGCAACAGATAAGAGTATCTAGATATCTAGATAACACCCCCAATAAAACTGGTTCAAAGTTGTGTTTGACTTTACTATGTAAAGTGCCTTGAGATGACTTTGTTTTAAATTGGTGCTATATAATTAAAGTTGAATTGAATTGAATCAAGTTGTGTAGAAAAACAGAAAAGAAAATTGTTTTAACCTCTTTCTGGCTTCACCACTGGACCAGGTCTTACAACATGATTACAGAAGCTCACTTGTTTATTGGGGCAGATAAACAAAGACTTACAGTCCAAGGTTTTATAATGGAATTATAAACTGGCTTATCTGACAACAGGAAAGAAAAAAATACACAACCCAAAACAAATTATTAATCTAAACCAAATAAGTTCAAGCATTACAGCAATTTATTTTCAAATATAATTACCATGCAAACCTAGAAATGAAGAAATAACAACAACTTATTCTGTACTACAAATGCTGTTGTGAGGGTTTTAATATAACGACTGAAGTGAGGAGGATGAAACAACAGAAAAAATGCCCCCAAAATAGAGAAAAGACACAGTACAGTATTGCAAAGCAACAGACTAAACAAAAAGTGATTAAGGACCTAGTTACTAAACGCAAGCTAAAAACAATACAGGGCTGGGGAACCTAGAAAATAGAAATGAACTTACAGTAAGCAAAGAAATAAGCATAAGCATATTACGTAAACTAATGCTAGGGATTATGACAGTCTTCTGCAGCAGCCACTTCCAGCTGCAGTCTGAGCAGGAGGTGTTCACCCCTTTGCCTTGTCCAGACTACAAATGAAATAAATCCCACATGCACAGAGCTGCTGCTGGAACCCAAACCAGTAAGAGAATACAATTTAAAAAATGCATAAAGACACACTAAGAGCAGAAATGCATAAAAATATGTGTCCAATGGTCCAAAAAAGATCCACTTCAGAGATTGATGTATTATAAAAAACGTTGCAGATTTATTGAACTTCTTCAGTACAGCTAATAACAACAGTTCTAAAATCATGTTAATATAATACCTAAACTCCATTGAGCACGGTAAGAAAACTGTGTGCCTTCCACAGCCAAAAACTGGACTTCAACTATAACTTGCTGCTCCTGTCCGTTTCTAACAACCAGAAATGCAATACAAACATTGGTTTCCTTAACGATTACTTGCAGGCCTACAAGGCACTATCTAATGTTGTACGTATATTAGCTACTAGTTGTCTATCTACTGACACAGCATAACTGCAGAAAAGTATATAAGCATAGAACAAACATTTGAGAAAGATAACATTGGCTCATTCAATATGTTTTGTTATTTTTTAATGCAATTGTGGACGCCAATGTTTTGTATGGTTCAGGAAAACAGCTAATCAGATTGTTTGGGTGTTAATAAGCTATGAGAGTAAATTTTCAATTTCAATTGTAGAAGTAGCTCTCCCATTCTGTTTTATCACTGTTTTTATCGCTTTGCCCCTGGGGACCTCAAATTTGGTCCCCATGGGTAATTGAGTCCCCAGGGTGTGTAGTCAAGCCAAAGTCCCCAATTTGAAGGAAAAACAACACACACACACACGAATGCAAAAATCACTTATGTGAATGACGTAGCCAGTAGGTGGGTTTCCTTCACGTGATTTACTTCAAAGAGGCTTTAGTTCTGTCATCAACTCTGAAATTGTTTAGGCGACAACACCTCACAACTTACTGAGCAGCTCTGGAATCTTTTTTTTGGCAAGAAACTGGCACTTCTCGAGTGATTCCTGGTACACAACCTTAAATAGTTTCTGGGTCTTGGCCTTTAGCTGGTTGACGACAACTTTCTCTGTGATTGTGTGTAAATCTGCTTTTACAGCCCTTACTAAAACAGTTAGTTGAGACTGGGACAGGCAACAGAGTAGTGGTGGTGTCTCCTTCAAATATTTCACAAACTGAAGGACATTCCTATGATAGAAATTGGCAGTTGTTATAGTTTTGCCCGTACTGGCAAGGCAGGTTGGCCACCTGTGAACAAAAAAGGAAAACAGTTACTTTTCAAATTCTTATTGTAAGATATACCAATCTAGGCTGTGTAATTGTCTTGCAGACTTAGTAAGGGGACAGGAAAAGCAAGGCAAAAAAAACAAATTCTTTAGTTCTCCCTCCAAAAGTTCTAAGCACACAGATTGTCAAAGGGCAGACATTCACAGTCTGCGATGAAGCCTGCTGCCACAAAAAGGTATGTTTGGTATGACAAACACCATCAATTGAACTACTACTCACTGCTGGATTTTCCAGAAAAAGCCAGGAATTGACTGAAGTGCTCTCTTCTGCCATGAATGCCAGAGAAAATATTTTCCCTGTGCTTAGGGGTAGGGCAGCTCCCTGCTTGAAAGTCATCAAATATGTAGCTGTGAAAACAAATTTGACATGCATTAACCTCAAATGCTTTTTAGATCTCTACTGCATCTCACACCTAGCAACTAGTTGCAGTCCTTACATACGCTATCAGGAAAGGTGATGTTCCTCATGAAACTGCCTTTTCCTGAACCCTTAAAAAGCTTCTTGGCTGCCTTTTTTAGCTTGGGTAGGGATGGCGTTTCCTGGATTGAAGTTGCCGCCTCTTCATCTCTCTCTCCCTCTGACCTCACCTGGCTCTGAGGGCAGCGTGATGTAGGCACGTGTGTGACTGGCTGGCTGTGGCTGTGTTGCTGACGGGCCCGATTGTTCCTCATCTGTGTCCTGCACAGATTGTGCGCCGGCACTGTGTCCTGTTGAGAACACCACAAAATTTAAACATTACTGCTGTCAAAGTTTGTTATTTTATCTTCTTGATTGCTCACCTTTCCAAGACTTTTGTACAGCTGACGAATTTTCTTGCCCTGCCCTTGACTTTTCTGACGGACCTGAAGCTGCTCCCTCTGTAGGGACTCTACTTTATTTTCTAGGTTTTTAGCCGTCTTCTTCCAGGCCTCAAGCCTCTGAAGGCACTGCACGTTGTCACACAGCAGATTTTCTTCAGAGTCTGAAACCACAACATCACCTTCTTCCTCGGCTACGTCAAGTGTCGATACCATAGGTGGGGTTGGATTTGTGGACAGGAGGGCAGCTAAAATGGCAATGCTCTTCTTCCCCCTTGCATTGGCTAAATAAACCTCTTTCTGTGTGCATTCAGTATGAGTCATAATTTTATAAGGCGAGAGCTCACGTAAACACACCCTGCTACTGGACATGGCTCTTTACGAATATTTACCTGCTTAGTGGCTAAATTGAGTAATTTATTTTTCCTCTTTATTTACCACACCGAGGCTTGTTGAGAGGTGTTTTGACGTGGCAATGTAGCATTTTTGGCATATGGGCATAAGCAGCTTCCCTTAGGGAGTGTCATGTCTGTAACCAAGAAATAGAAAGATTTTGCACAGCAGATGTCCTCTGGGCGGGCATGTCCACCCTTCACTTTTGACCATCTTCCCCACCTTGTCCACAGTTGGAGGATGTCAGTAGAATTTAGCTGTCAATAAAGAGAGCAATCCAATCAATTCAAATGTTTTTCATGTGTAAATTACTCCTTCATTTGATCTTTGATATCAACTTACACAATAGGTATTCTTCTTGTTTTCCATCAGGGTCAGAGTTCAGTCTCTGAGCGCCTCCATTTTTGTTGTTTCAGAAGAACCCCTCCATCTTTAAAAGTCTCCATCAGAATGCGTGCCTGTTTATTAGGCACGCTGGACAGTGGTATGTTTAAATGTGCTAAGGTCTGCAAAAACACATCCCACCCCGTGGGTTTAATCGATGTTTTTATGAGTAACGCTCAAATGTTTAATCAGATCCATCATGTGTGAGCCAGGTATGACATTGCCATTAAATATAAATTCACCCTCGTAATTCAATTTCCCAGGTCTGAAATTTTCTGTAAAATATAACTGGCATTCTTTCGAAAATGTGTGGTGACGTTCGTTATAATATTGTGAATTATTTGATCGGAGGGTTTCTCGGAGGATGCCTCAGCAGAGTCATCTTTGGGTAAATGCAGAGTAATTTGAAAAAGAAATAGTTGTAAAACAATCATGTAAATATTTTTTTTTTCATTGGGTAAGATTCCAAAACTTGCCTCATCTTCTCATCCATCCATTTTGTCATTACCCTTGTCATGCATACGGTTCAGTTGCTCCTGAGACACTAAATACATTTTCTTGAATGTAGAGTGACTCATCTTCTGGGAATCAAGCCTGCCATGACCTGACTTAATATTGGCAGGGCTGCTGTGAGTAGAGGTAGCAGAAAACCACCTTTCTTCATAATAATCTCTTTGTGACCAACGATGTCTTTTTATCAGCTAGGCTTCTGAGATTTTTCTTTTGCCTCTTTAATATACTATATTGTTCAATGTTGCCTTTGAGAAGATCAAAAGCCAATTCACAAATTGTTTTAATGAGATCAGGTGAACAGGCGGATAGAATGGCTTTGTGCTGATGTGGATTGCTGGAAACTAACAACTTCTGGAGGGGCAAATTCCTTTTTAAACGCTCAGACATGATTTTTGACATGATTTGAAAATAGTTTTTTTGTCAGGGGAACATTTGTTGAGCCAGCGTAGAGATTTGAAGTTTGTCCCAGGGATTTTTTAAGATGATGTGTACTGTTCAGACTCAGAGTTCGGCTGTTTTTACCTTTTTTAAATATATTTTGAGTCAAAAACATGACAGGCATCTTTCTGTGGTGCCTGTACTGGGTAAATATTTTAGGAACCTCTGGGTTTTCCAAAGCTTCAAAAATAACATCGTCCAAAAATAATGAGATGATTTAAACCTCAGGGAAACAGCATTTCATCATTAAATGAAGTGGGTAATCTTTTCAGAAAAGTTATTCCTTTATTAGCTTTTTGCAATTTATCATCCATGGGTTGAAAAGAAGTATAAATCCATAAATCGGTCATATATATTTACAGTTGTTTAGAAAACCTTTCACAAAAAAGGTTTTTCCAGAACTGCTGGGTCCTACTATTAAACACGAGAAAGGCGTTTTTAAACCAGATACAAAATCTACCACATTACCCTAACCAGTTGACAAATTAAAAAAGACCCAGAGTCTATTTTCTGTCAACTTTATAGTGAGCGGTTGTGCAGCACACCCTCCTGTGACAAAATTTGTTTTTTATTCTGTTAGTAGCCAAAAGGCAAACTTAAACAGTCGGGCAGCAGGCTTCTTCAACCCTGAATCTCTTATTGTTCATTGTGTTTCTCAACTGAAATGTTTTAATATAACGAGGTATGCTGTGCTAGGGGGCCATCAAAACTCTCTCGCTCTCATCCCCCGGATTCACAATGTAATTCTCCACCAGGTTCTTTACAGAATCAAAGTTTACATTCTTACAACACTCAACAGACTGTGTTATAACCTTAACTTTAACCCCTCTAGTCTGATAGGCCTAACTTTTGGGACGAGCTGAAACAAATTCTTTCATAGAATCAGAATTCAACTGACCTGTAAGGTCACCCAAATAATTACCCAAAGGCAATGCAGTCTCCCCCTATCTGATAGTGTAGATAAAACGGTCAGTGTCATAATAAAGGACCCTCCTTTTGAGCTGCTCCACGTGACAGTACAGTTTTAATCGGGCATGACCTGTTGTGAATGCTGCGATAAACATTATCTGTCTTTTTAGAAGGGGTCATGCATGAATCATTTTAACGATACTGAATTGAGGCCAAATTTTTGTTCAGAAAGTTGAGATGTTGCCTGAAACATGAGACTGAAGAATGTTGCAGGATCACTGTCTGGATCATATTGCTTTTTTGTGCAAATTTACCCCAAAAGGAGTTCAAGCATAGTTTAGCAACTTGTCATTTGGCCAGGTTTGACTCAATTTTCAAAGCATTTAATACGATGCCCTGTTTTTCATGATATTCTTATATGTATTTTTGACTACCTGCTTCATCTGTGACGTTTGATAGGTAGCCACTCACCTCCTGTTTCCCTTTGAGAAATGTCTGAATGTATTCTCTAAAGAGTGTGTTACTCTGTTCTTTAAAATGCCAAACCTTGTGAATCTCCACTAGCCTGTAACCTCTCTCCAGAGCTTTCACAAACTCTGGGGTGATCCAAACACCGGACAAGGCCCTCTCCTCATTGCTGTGCGAGCAAGAGTCACTCTGCATGTTCACCTCAGCGCAGGTCCTAAAGAGGGTGAAGATAAGTCTCCCTTTGGTGGATCTATATGGCAGAACGGTGAAGAATAGGGCACGTGGGGAATGCACCTTTGCCTTGATGAAACCAAAGTAAGACTCTATAGGTTTAAAGTCTCTGAAAATTTTTTTCAATAATTTTGGGGTAGTGGTTTACATAAGTGTACAACGATGTAAAGTCCACATAATTCACTGTCTCATCACTCGCTGAATATCTCAGCGTCTCGGGTGCGCCCTCCATACAGCACTTGTCTGGGGGAAAGAGGTTCAGGTGCTTTATAGCTTTTCATGAACTCTTTTACCCCATCATGACTTTGTCTCATCTCATTCCAATCATGTTCTTCCATGAATGTGAGTTTCACATTATAAACACTTTGTAGCTTAGGCAGCCTGTCTAGGGTCTGATCGTAGAATTCTTCAAAGGTTGTTGAGTTTTTTGACCTGAAAAGCACTGTAAACATCCCTAGCATCCCAAGAATTCAAACACATGGTGTTCCCGTTTAACTCGTAGTAGCCGTCCACCTGCCAGGGCCCAAAGCTCTTCTCGCCAGTGTTTAAAGCATGCTGAATGAAAACATTCTGGGTAAATGTAACCCAGCTGTGCTTTTAGTGGGTTATTATTTTTTTTTTCACTTCAACTTCAATTATATAGCGCCAATTTACAACAAGGTCATCTCAAGGCACTTTACATAATAAAGTTAAGACTATACAAACATTTAAAGAAAACACAACAAATTCCCCTTGAGCAAGCCATAGGCAACAGTGGAGAGGAAAAACTCCCTTTACTGGAAGAAACCTCCAGCAGAACCAGGCTCAGGGTGGGCGGCCATCTGCCTTGACCGGTTGGTGTGAGTGGAAAATGGAGAGAGAGAAGAACAGAGCAAAAACAAAACATTGGGCAGGTTAATAGGACCAGTAGCTGCACACTGGAGGACACACAGCGCGAAATCCGGGGACACCTGAAGACAGGGACAGAGAGAGGGGGACAGAGAGGGAGAAAAACGACTACGGGACAAAGAAGACACAGAGTTAATGTCATACAGTGGTGACATTATAGATGTGGGGTGAGAGGAGAGAATGAAGAGAAGAGGAAAGTGGCACAGTGGAGGGTCCCCCAGCGGTCTAAGCAGCATGACTATAACCAATGATAAGCTTTATCAAAGACGAAAGTTTTGAGCCTAGTCATAGAGAGGGTGTCTCCTTCACGAATCTGGACTGGGAGCTGGTTCCACAGGAGAGGAGCTTGACAGCTAAAGGCTCTGCCTCCCATTCTACATTTGGAAATTCTTGGAACCATAATTAGGCCTGGATTTTGGGACCAAAGTGGTCTAGTAGGATGATATGAAACAAGGAGATCTTTTAGATATGATGGAGCTTGACCGTTTAGAGCTTTATAGGTAAGAAGAAGGGTTTTAAATTCTATTTTACATTAATGGGAAGCCAATGGAGAGAAGCTAATGAAAGTGAAATATGATCTCTCTTACCAGTACCAGTCAGTAATCTTGCTGCAGCATTTTTGATTAATTGGAGGCTTTTAGAGAGTTACTGGGGCAGCCTGAAAGTAGAGAATTACAGTAGTCCAGTCAAGAAGTAATGAATGCATCAACCAGTTTTTCAGCATCGCTTTAAGAGAGGATGCTCCTAATTTTGGCAATGTTTCTTAGGTGGAAGAAGGCTGTTCTTGAGATTTGTTTTATGTGTGAGGTAAACGACAAATCCTGGTCATAAATGACTCGAGATTCTTTGCAGTAATACTGGGGCCAGAGTCATGTCATCTAAAGTAGCAATATGGTTAGAAAATATGTTTCTTAGACTTTTAGGCACAAATATAATAAGTTCAGTTTTATCTGAGTTTAGAAGAAGGAAATTATACGTCATCCAGTCCCTTATGTCTTTTAGACATGCTTGTAGTTTAGTTAATTGATTTGTTTCATCAGGTTTCATAGATAGATATAACTGCATGTCATCAGCGTAGCAGTGAAAATTTACAGTGTTTTCTAATAATATTGCCAAGGGGAGAAATATATAGAGTAAAAGTATTGGTCCTAACACAGAGCCTTGTGGAACTCCATAACAAACTTTTGTGTAAGTGGAAGATTCATCATTAACAGAAACAAATTGGAATCTATCTGATAGATAAAATTTAAACCAATTTAGTGCAGTTCCTTTAATTCCAATTACATGTTCTAGTCTCTGTAATAATATTCTGTGATCACATGTGTCAAATGCAGCACTAAGATCTAGCAGAACTAGTATAGAGACAAGTCCATTATCTGAAGACAGAAAATCGTTGGTGACTTTAATCAGTGCGGTTTCTGTGCTATGATGAACTCTAAATCCTGACTGAAATTCTTTAAACAAGTCGTTTCTGCGCAGGTGGTCACGTAATTGCTTTACCACTACTTTTTCAAGTATTTTAGAAATAAAGGGGATATTGGATATTGGTCTGTAATTGAAGTTAACTCAGCAAGGTCTATGGGCAAAAAGCAGTCTAAAAGGGACTGAGGACTTACTGATGATTCTAATTCTGTTGTATTTGTGGGGAGGGTCTGGTAAATTTTGTTTCTAATAGCTACGATTTTGTTTGTGAAGAAAGTCATGAATTCATTGCTGCATAGTGTTGAAGGAATACTAGTCTCAACTGAACTATGGCTCTTAGTCAGCCTGGCTACAGTGCTGAAAAGAAACCGGGAGTTGTTCTTGTTTTCCTCTAATAGTGATGAATAATATGCTTTTCTGGCTTCACGGAGTGGTAATTTGTGTAAGTATAAACTCTTTTTCCAGGCTAAACGTGATTCTTGTGAGTGAGTGGAACGCCATTTCCTTTATAGTTTTCGTAACGCCTGCTTTAAATTGCGTGTTTGCGAGCTATACCATGGAGATCGCCTGTTCAGAATTACTGCCATCTTTTTTAGAGGGGCAACACTATCAAATATGGAATGAAAAGATGATGCATAATTATCAGTTAGGTAATCAACTTGTACACGAGTACAGTTAATGAGGCTACTCTCAGTTATATCGGTACATGTTGAAGTAAATGATGACCCTTCATCATAATTTCCTTAAATTTGTTCAGCTTCAGCAGGTGTTTTCAGATAGACACCTGCTGAAGCAAAACTTTTTTCTAGCTGCTGTATAATCCATTAAATCAAATTCAAATGTTATTAGATATATGGTCAGAGAGAACAGAATTATGAGGAAATACTGTTAGTTTATGAATTTCAATGCCGTATGTAAGGACAAGGTCTAAGGTGTGACTAAAACGTGTGGGTTTATTTACATTTTGAGAGAAACCAATTGAATCTAATAATGAAGTAAGTGCCATGTTGAGGGAGTTACTGTCAGCATCTACATGAATGTTAAAAGTTGCCCACTATGACGACTTTATCTCCACTAAGCACTAAACCAGCTAGAAAACGTGCAAATTCTGTCAAAAATTCAGAATGAGGGACGGGAGGACGATACACAACAGCAAATAGAATTGGATTTATAGTTTTCCAAATTGGGTGTGAAAGGCTCAGAGTAAGACTCTCAAATGAGTTATAACTATGTTTAGGTGTAGGGTTTATTGGTAAGCTTGAGTGATAGATTGCTGCTAATCCTCCACCTCGCCCTGAGCTTCTAGGAACATGATGGTTAATATGACTTGGATGGGTCGACTAATTTAAACTGACATATTCTTCCTTCTGCAACCAAGTTTCAGTGAGACAAAATAAATCAAATTGATGATCGCTTATCAAGTCCTTTACTAACAGAGATTTAGATGAGAGATCTCATATTTAATTATCCATATTTAATTGTTTTAAATTTTTGTTTAGTAAGAGGAGCAGTACTAACTTTTATTAAGTTATTATGATTAACTCCTCTCCTGATGATTTTGGTTCATGAAATTTAGTTGAACAGATATAGTCTCTATAGGAATGTGGGAGTTGTTGGGGGTGATGGCGGTAAGGATACTACAGAGAAGCGTGTAGTACTGGATCTCTGCATCCTAGGCTCAACTCTGGATTGTCAGATTTTTGGTTGTCTAATAAAATCAGCGATGTTTTTAGATAAGTCAATGGCACCATGCAAAGTAGGGTATATGCGATCTCTCCTAATCAGCCTAGGTCTCTCTATAAATGTTTCCAATTGTCTATGTAGCCCACATTGTTTGCTGGACACCATCTAGACAGCCAGCGGTTGAATGATGACATGCGGCTATACATGTCATCACTGATCAGATTAGGCAGAGGTCCAGAGAAAACTACGGAGTCCAACATTGTCTTTGCAAAGTTACACACCGATTCAATATTAGTTTTAGTGGCCTCCGATTTGCGTAATTGGACGTCATTTGTTCGGGCATGAATAATAATCTTACTATATATCGATGTTTATCCTTAGACAGGAGTTTCAAATATTGTTCAATGTTGCCTGCTCTGGCCCCAGTATAACATTTGACTATAGCCATTTAGAATAGTCAGCTCTTGCCCCTGCTCGCACCTCGCCGCTTCCTGGGGCCGTGGACTAAGTGCTTGCTGCGCCCTCTCTCCCCACGGGGAGGGACAGGGCCCCCTGCTCCCGACGCGACTGTCGACCGGGGCGGACTGTCCTCTGGGCCTGGTAGTAGCAAATATTCAAACGAAAACTTTGAAGGCCGAAGTGGAGAAGGGTTTCATGTGAACAGCAATTGAAAATGGGTCAGTCGGTCCTAAGAGATCGGCAAACGCCGTTCGGAAGGGTGGGGCGATGGCCTAAATCTCGCGCCAGGCCGTACCCATATCCGCAGCAGGTCTCCAAGGTGAACAGCCTCCGGCATGTTAGAACAAGGTAGTTAAGGGAAGTCGGCAAATCAGATCCATAACTTTGGGATAAGGATTGGCTCTAAGGGCTGGCTCCAAATGTATAAAGATATAATTAGCTTTTTTTTCTATGGTCATAGGTTTCTGAATTTTCCGCAGAAGTAATGTTAAATGGCTTGTGTGATGAAATACACTGTATGTGAAATCTAGATTCTAACCACTGGATGGCACCAGATGGCAGACACTGAGTCTTCTATTGTCTGTGAGTGAAAATGCCTGTCTACCCCACCCCACTGACCCAGCTGCACACTGCTATAAATGTATAAAGGCACTTTACTGTGTAGACAAAAAACACTCAGAGCCACATTTCTATTAGTTTATTTACACAGCTGTACAAATTCAAAGCAATTGTAAAAATAGATTTACAAGTATTTGAAGAAAACACTAAAACTACATAAATGTGTAGTACATTTCAGTGAATGCAAATACTATGTTCAATACTGAAAAAATAAATCAGTGCCTCAATTATTAAAAACCAAGTATTAAAAAAAAAAAAAACAAACAGCCAAAAAGGATAAAAAGCCCACAAAGCCCCCCTAAGTTTAAAATTTCTCATTCGTCGAACCACTCTCGGTCCAGTCCCTCACCACGAAAAGATTTCCTGTTTACCCCATAGTCAAAGCGGAGTTCTTCATCCACTGCAATGTCTCTTGCTGCCACGAGAAGGAGAGTGTCTTTTTCTCCCTCAGGAAATTTTATTTTGCAGTGTTGGGGTTTTACATTCAGATTGTTTTTGGAGTGGTTCATCTTTCGCCCCATTGTCTCCATGGTTGGGTGGCATCGACATGGATGTGTCTGTGTGTTGATGCACAACTGCTGGCTGCCAGATGTGAAAAAGAAAAGGTATCCCATTTCATCTGTTGAACTTTCTAGGATCTTTCTGCCCTCCTCTGCAGTGACCAGCTCACCGTGGTAGTCGCAAATAACAGCACCCTTAACAAAGGCTCTGGTGGCGATGACACCTTTAAAAATGATTATATTTAGGTTAACTTTCATGATAGCAGACATATCTATGCATTGGACATAAAAGCTGGATTCTCCTTCTCAAAAATAAACACCTCTCACCAGACCAATCATCAGAGAGCAAGGTTACATTGTTTTTCCATTAGGCTTATTTTTTTTTACCTATTCTGTGTATATATTCTTTCACCACAGTGTCACAGATTCCCTTCTTAAAAAAAAACAAACCTAGTGTGCCATCTTATCTTGCATTATCAGCTATGTGAGGACATGTTAAACAAGTCATTACTACATGTTCTTACCTTGCCCTCGCTTATCTTCGTAGTCTTTAATGGCCAGCCAAGACCATTTCTGTTTTCGTATCCTCTACATAAGTTTCTCATCGGTCTCAATGTGGCATTTCTTGGGTGGCCTCCATTTTGCTACAATGTCCTCTGGGCGGGGATGATTGGCAGTCCACCCTTGTTTTTTTTACCATCTTCCCCACCTTGTCCACAGTTGGAGGATGTCTGTAATATTTAGTTGTCAAAAAAGAGAGCAATCTAATCAATTCAAAAGTGTTTATGTGTAATTTACCAGAGTTTCACTCCTTCATTTAATATTTACTTTCAACTCACACAATAGGTATCCTTCAAGCGTTTTCCAAATTGTGCAGCCTTCCACTTGTCGTAAAAGCATCTGTCCTGAGGAAACCCAGCATCAGCTGCTTCTTTGTTGGTGGCTGTCCAGTCAGTGTTACTGGGAACACTTCAACAAAATTATCAAAGTCTTTATTATCATTTATATCCTCCTCACTGCTGTCCCTTCCTCTCTTTTGCTGCTCCCAGCAGATTCTTCCTCAGAGCTGTAAGGCAGAAACAATTCAAAGTTGAATCAATTAATAAACCACCCAAATGTGAAAATAGCTGATTGTGAAATGTAGTTTTATATTCTGACCTGTATCCTGCTAAGCTGGCACAGACAGCAGTGGTACAAATGGCAGTTCTCAACCTGTTTGCCACCGGTGTGGAATGAGCCATGTAGTGAGCCACCATGGCTTTTTGCTCCTCATTAAAAGTCAGTAGAAGCTGCAGTTTCAACAACCCTTCGGATCTCCTGGCTTGTGACACTGGGAAACTGCAATGAAAAAATGATGACAGATAAGATTGAATAGATTAATTTATTTTTTTACATTAAACTGGCTCTCTCTCTCAAAACTGAATTTACATCTGAACTATTAAATTTATAAAAGCAGTAACCATCTTAATTTTGTTGGACTTTTACCACGAACCAAAATACTTACTGGGCATGAAGACGGAAAGGTCGTTTGAGGCACTCCTTATGGGTCGTCCTTTGGGGCTGATGAAAAACTTCCCGTCGTCATCAACATTCTCCCGAACACAGTCAGGGACGCACATACAGGTAATGTGCTGGTGGTGGACAAAAAACACACAATATTAAGTAAGAGTTTTCACAGAAATGTTTGGAAGTAAGTGGTATTTAACTTACAGCAGACTCCTCTGGTGTCAATGAAAATGAAGCAATTTGCTGGCTGACTCCAACACACACTCTCCCATTAAGGTGGGTTTTGTTGAGCCACCCAGGGACCTGAAAAAAATAGAGACATAATTAGACACATCATGGAAAAATTAATAACCTGTAATGTTCTGTGCAAAAAAAAAAAACACTTTGAAGAGAGAACTTACTGTCATCCCTCCACTGCTCCTGGCCTCTGAAAGTGTCCAAGAATGAGGATGGCTTCACAGTAATAACGGAACAGTGTCTGCTCTTCAGCAGAAACAATTTTTTCTTCTTGAAGGTTCCCAAAAATGCCCAGCATGTCTTTCTTGGCATTACGCACAGCCTCTGGCACTCACTGATTGTCTTCTGACCCTCCACGCAAACAGTCATAGCTAGAACGTCAAATGACAAGTGTGAATCAGATGTCTCACACAGTCCCCAACATAGCAGCATTATTTAAGTGGAATGGGTCAATTTTGAAATGAATCAGTGATCAAATATCTACCTTGTTTTACATGTGACTTTGCTGTGGGCCTTGGACACCGGCTTCCTCAGGGTGTTGAGCAGCATAATGTATGCCTGACAACCCCTATGGAAATCCTGGTCATCAACATCCCGGGTCAGCAAAAACTGGACAAAGCTGATCATATTCTTTATGTAATTGAGAATGGTGGCAGGAAGAAGTTTTGCCCTCTTCAGGCTCACAATGTAGTCTTTTGTTTCCGTGCTTTTCTTGAGGAAATCCATGTTGACACGGTCACCAGTGGGCTGCATGTACCTCAGCATCCTGGATACATTGTCCACCTGTAATATAACAGCATCAAATGATGTTCAGGCAGGAGAGAATCTTTGCCTGAAACATAACCTAACAGCCTACAATGAGGGAAAGAATTATTTGAACCCCAGCTGATTTTGTAAGTTTGCCCACTAACAAAGAAATATATATATATATCAGTCTATAATTTCTATGGTAGGTTTATTTGAACAGTGAGAGACAACAATGACAAAAAAATCCAGAAAAATGCGTTTCAAAAAAAGTTATAAATTAACAGCCTATGTTTTCTACAGACTCTGTTTCTGAGCTCAAGAGGGAGAGCCATTACCCAACAATAGATATGATAATAGGGCTGCAGGGTGCGAGAGCAACCGTGGGCGTGACGCATTCTCCGCTCTCCAACACATGCATGTTAGGTAAAAACTCACCTCTTGTTGACAGTTTGGGACTTCAAGATGTTCAACAAGATACTTTTTAAATTCAACCAGGATGGGAGTCTCACTAGGAAACTTTTCATAAAGTCCCATCTGTTGCATGTTGCAGTGCACGCCTGAAAAGTTGCTTGTTGAAGGTCTGTGCAAACAAAAAAAAAAAAATAAAATCAACACTTCACCATTTTAAAGCTGACTTTTTCCATCCTAATCGCTGAATGAAATAATTAGTTTGACTCTGCAGGCTAGCACCTTCGCTAAGATTTTGTAATCGGTGTTAAGCAGACTAATGGGCCTATAATCTGCCAGATTGTCTTTTGCACCTTTGTTTTTAAAGACAAGAGTGATCACACCTCTCAAGAACGACTCAGCGCACCTCTTCTCCCCCTGCATAACGGCAAAAAGCCTGCAGAGAACTGGAGCAAGCCAGTCACCGAAGCACTGATAGAACTCTGCTGAGAGGCCATCTGCCCCTGGGCTCTTCGATCTGTTTAGAGTCAATTGCTTCACTGATTTCACTCAACTGCACATCTCTGTCACAGTGATCTGCATCATCAGAGCTAAGAGAGCAGCTGATGTTGCTTATTATCTTCTCCATGTGTCTACCATCCAAGAACTGCTGACTGAACAATTTTATGTAAAAATCTTGTTTTGTTTGCAGTATGTCAATCAAGTCAGTATGAGTGTTCCTATGTGTATCAGTAATTTCCGTTATGTATGCTTTTGTTTGTTTTCTCTTTTCTAACCCTAAGAAAAAGGAAGTACAACGCCCCCCCTCTAGCACAAACTGTACTCTGCTCCGGATCATCGCACCTCTGCACTTCCTTACCTCTATTTGTTGCACCTGCTCCCTCAGCTCTAGATATGCCTCAAGACCCCGATTTCCGGCCTCTATCAGAGAGATCTCCTGGGACAGCTGGTCTCTCAGCTCAGCTTCCTTTTCTCTCCCTCGGTGTCTTTTCTCCCTGCTTAAAGCGATGCAGCGTTTCCTAATTCTCAATTTGGCGCGCTCCCACCACTGTACTATGTCTACCACAAACTCGCTTTCATCACTTAAAGCAGAGAGAAAAGCACCCATCCTGTCACGGAAAAATCCATCTTTCAACAATTCAGAATTTAGACACCAGACCCTTCCACCTCTCCGCCCTCTCTCCACCTCAAGAGTCACTCTTAGAGAGGCATGATCACTCCCACTACAAAAACATAGTTACAGTCCACTAGCTTAGACACCAGCCCTGAAGCTATTAGACACAGGTCTATTCGTGATTGCTTCACGGTTCCCTTTAACTACTTGTCTCACGCGAAAAGACCCGGGTGCCAGCCTTTAGAACTCTCCACACGTCTACTAAATCACAGTCACTCATCCATTCAAACATAGCCAACCTCCTAGTGTTTTAAATGTATTTCTTTCACCTACATCCATTTTAGATAAGGTGACATTCATAACACCAATTATTATTGTTTTTCAGTGGTCCACCCTCTGCAGCTCTGAAAGAAGCTCTTTCTCTCCCCCTCTATGTTTGGTGCATATATATTAACTAGTCTATACAGAGTATTTCTATATTCCATGTCTAATACAATTAATCTACCGTTTTTATCTTTATAGATTTCCTTTACATTTTCAAAAGACCCTTGTCTTAAAAAGACTGACACTCTGCCATCCCATCTTGAATACAGCACAAAAGAACAGACCTCTCCAGAAACCTCTTATTTTATCGATAATTCCCGAGTACACCTGCACTCTTGGACACACAGAGCGTCGCACACAATATCCCTGCAGAGTTGTTCTATTTTGTCGACCTTTTTCAGGCCATTTAAATTTTGGGAAATAATTAACATTAATAGCAACAGTGTCGAGATCTTCCCTGTCATTTTTTAGTCTGCTTCCTCCCTTTTCTCTATTTCCCTCCCTCACTTTTTGTTTGCTGTTCCAATTGTGTTCGCTTTCTAACTGTTTTTACCTGCTGGAAATCCATCTCTAGGTCAGACTCCGTGAGGCTTCCACAGGAGGCTCCCGGCAGCACACCTGCAGTATCCCAACCTGAGGAGGGCGTCATTTTACTCTGGGAGACAATCTCAGGAGAGGGGAGCAACGAGCCCAGGAGCTGGTCCCCTTCGGAACCCACTCTTGTGCTCTCCATCCCCTCCATCCCAGCCTCTATCTCCCCAATTTTACAATCCATGCAATCAAGTCAGTATTTCTTCCTCTTTCAAGTATTTGACTTTCTTGTGTCTCCAGCACACACTCCATCTCCTCATTCTCATCCTCAACTTCTCTCACGTGCTCTGCCTCCTGTCCACTCTTCACCACACCATTTCCTTCCCTAGACATGCATTCCTGACACCCTCCCTTTTCAATAACTGCAAAGTTATGACATGTACACTCCTCCGCTGGGTTATGGCATGCCTTGCACCTGTGTGTCATAGAGTCACACTCTCTCAGATAATGCCCCTGTTTGTGACATTTGAAGCAGGTGAACTCCGGGCAGTCCCTCATGACATGACCTAGCTGAAGACACATTCTGCACACTTTTATTTGATTATTGTGTACAAATCTGAAGTATTCCGGCCCTGTTGCTGTCATGAATTTTGTGGAATATGGTAAAGACTGTACTGTGTCGTTGAATTTTACTTTTACGTATTGTGTTCCATCAGCAATATCTGTCCCTAGCCATACACGCCTTCTAATAGAGGATACCGCCTTTACCCCCATACATCCAGTTTCTCTAGGATCTCCTCATCTGTTATGTATGCAGGCAAGTTTAGAAAGGAGACAAGCAGTTCATCCACTGCCAGACTTTTCACCATCACAACAGCATGCGCAATCTTGAAACCATCCAAAAGTCTTATTTTACCATACTCATTCTTTAGAGTCACTTCAAACTTATTTATTCCTATCTCCTGAAGGCAATTAAACCGCCACATACTGTATGTCCCTCATTGCTCTCATCACCTCCAATGTTTTGAGCCTCTCCTCTTCCAAGACCTCCGCCATCACCGTCAGATCCTTCTCATACTTCCTTTCCTCCTGCCTTCTCCATTCTCCTCCCCTCCGCTCTGCCTCGCTTCCCTGCTCTGTCTCACTCCCGCAATCCTCCCGGCGTTCACAGGTGCCGACACGGCTCCACCATCGCCGGACCGGTCCCGCTCCTCCTCCTACTCCTCTCGCTCTGCTCTGGCCGTCCATCTCGTTCTCCTCCACACTCCTCTCACCACCTCCCTTTACTCCTCTTGCAGCACTGGCCGACAAACAGCTCTTAAATACTATGATAGCAGCAGAGGATACGCCCCTTGCTTCGCAGCAGTTACATTTTGCCCGCTGTCCCCATGAGGGTACAGGAGATGCCACAGTGCACTCGCTCCACTTGCTTCTCCAAACCCTTGGGAGCAAGCAGGTCTCGTGCCTGCCCTTCTTTGCATTGAATTTTCCTTCAGCCGTTGGCACAGTTTTAGCCCACATTTTGGGAACAGGGCTTTGAGAAGGCTTTAATCTTGATCTCAGTGTTGCTGGCCAGGCCCTTGTCTTTTGAAGTGCCCAGGGCTTGGCCAAATCTGCCCAGGCCTGGTTCACGCTGGACAGCCCGGGAAAGAGCTCCTGAGCCCTGCGCTGAAATTCACCAAGCCCTGGGTGATGCTCCACAGCCCAGGGGAAAGCTCCAACTGTACTGTGTCATTAAACTTGACTTTTACATAACGTGTGCCATCTGCAATGTCTGTACCTGGCCACACTCGTCTCTTGATCACAGACACTGCCTTTACGCCCCACACATCCAGCTTCTCCAGAATTTCCTCATCTGTTATGTAAGGTGGCAGGTTTAAAAATGACACGACCAGTTCATCCACGGCCAAAGTCTTCACCATAACCACTGGTCCTCCAATTTTAAAGCCATCCAGCAGTCTCTTTTTCCCGGCCTCGTTCTTTACAGTCACCTCGTATTTATTTATTCCAGTCTCCCTAAAAGCAATTACACCACCGCATATCTCCTGCATTGCTCTCATCACCTCCACTGTTTTCAGTCTGTCCTCTCCCAAAACTTCAGCCATCACCGTCAGATCTTTCTGATATTTAATGTTCTGTCGTCTGCTTTCCTCTCCTCTCTGCTCCGTTTCATTTCTGTGTTCCATCTCCTCTCACCCATGATCTCATTTCTGCCACCATGATTCCATCCATTGCCGTCCGCCTTCCTGCTCCCTTTTTGGTTTCATCCGTTCGACATTGTCATCATTTGATCTTTCCTTCACGATAGTCTCAATGATCTCTTTTGTCCTGCCAGTTGAGACGCTGACAGAAGGAGTAGTACAACACTCTGCATTTCTTTCTGTCCCTCCTTTTCCAGCCATACTTATTTCATGAAAAGAAATGAAAAATTAACAAAAAGCGCCCTTTAACGGAAGGAATCCGCCGGGGTTATTAAACAAATTGTCCAAACTCAAAAGTCACTATCTAAGATATGAAAACTATAACACAGTGAAAAAAGGCTTACAGCATCTGGTCTTGCCAGGCGGTCTTCCTACCAGGTACTAACCAGGCCCGCCCGCTTGGCTTCCGAGATCGGCACCCCGAGCGGTGTGGCTGTAAGCTACGCTGGCTCTACCAACAGCTCTAAATACTGTGATAGCAGCAGCGGCACGCCTGTATCGTAGCAGTTACATTTTTTTGCCCGCCAGTAACAAGAGGGAGCAGGAGACGCCACAGTGCCTCGCCCACTTGGCATACATTATATGTATATGTATGTATATATTTATATATATAAATAATCACGCTCAAATTTATATTTTCCACACACTACATAGGCAAACAAAAGTACAATGATTCCATTCACAAATAACAAAATATACAAAATGAAGAAATTATTCACTCAAAACCTCCACACTCATCTTATAATCACAATATCTCCTTGTTATATATACTAGTATAGTTTACATAATTGTATTCTTAATTAATACATTCATAGCCCAAAGCTCATTAAACTATTACATTCTAGAAAGAACAAAACAAACAAAAAAACAAAGACAAACAAAACAAAAACAAAAACTCCTACAGTTCAAAAATCCCTTTTCATCTTACATCTACTACACCCCCTCATTTACCCAAAGTCCAAATACATTCTCCCCTCCTCATCCATACTACACAAATCATTATTAACCCCCCACTTTTCCTCAAAGTTATCCCTTATCCACTTTACAGAGCATTCCCATATATGATAACAACATATTTTCAGTAAGGCTCTCCTATTTATTGATCTACCATCAAACAAAGCTGTATTTCTGGCTATATACAAGACATAACGAGCAACATTAAGTACAAAATTAACTAAAACTACATTTATTCCCTTTTTCTTTTTTTTTCTGAACTCCAAAGCACTACATAACCAATCCCAGTTTTCCCTTCCAAACCTGTGACTCTACATTTCTCTCTTAAAACACCCTCACCCATTCCTAAAACTGCATACCCTACAATTCAACATAGCAAGATTTCAAATTCCTGGCCCTCCCACTCACAAACAGCACATGTTCTTGAATTTAATTCCTTATTGATCTGGTGAAGGACGATAGATACCAACACTTCCTGTGTCTCAACAAAAATTTGGCGTTTACAGGTTTGTGGGGTCCAGTTGTTGTGATTTGTCCAGATTGCAGCAGTGGAGCGAGATGGAAAGTCGCTCAATGCTATGTTCGCTTGTCGGTTCTTTTGAAATTTTCTCCAATAGTACTGAATACCAAAAATTTTGTGGGCAACTCTGTTATCTTCCTGTGTTTGATGTCACATGTTAGAGAAGTTGATTCCATCGCCCTCCCACCAGATCACTTTGTGTCCCCTGTAATAATACTTCTTCCCACCTTTTGGCCATCCTGCAACATTTCTTCTCCCAGCCTCTGACCCTAGCTTTGGAAACTCCTGTATAATTTTTTCACCCGGGTGAAATACTTCCTCAAAGTCATATACTCCATCTCGGGTTTAAAAATCTTTACCTGCAGAACCCAGTTAGTCCACCTCCGACACTCAAAATGCCCGTTTGCCCAATGGCCGGATTCCCAAAAATCGCTGATTTAAGACATCAGTCCTCACCGCAACTACAGATTGCAACTGAGGCAGGATATCAACCCATGCCTCAGCTTCTTCCTAACAACGGCACGCCCCGGCACTGGCCGGGCCAGCTCGATGCTGCACAGATTGTGTATCCCCGACACACCCTTTTTTGATATCTTCATATATGCACTTCCCAGATATTTATCTGCTACTGTCTAAAAATGTTTGTACAATTTTACCCTTTAGCGATTTCCACTTTGCTTTTTAGATCACACAGTTTCTGTCCCCTTTTTATACGGCCCAATCATCGTATTGTGTGCAATTTTCATGTGGCCCTCCCTTCCATAGAAAATCTCAGTAGTACTGCAGAGGCGGATACAGATCGCTCGGCAGGTGACTGACCTGCATTGCGTGAACCAGCCTAGGTACTATCACTGCATTTAGCGCATAATGACTCTCCCTCTCAGCCCTAAACCTCATTTTCCAACCCCAACCTAGATCTACACCACGCATCTGTTTCTAGCCAGGCTCTGCGGGCGCAGCTCCTGCTTGCTGGGTCCTATATATGTGCCTGTGTAGCCAATCTCCCTCTACTTTTTGAAATCCTGTCCTCTTCCCGAGTGTCCTTCTGGCCAAGGATCTGAAGCATTTTCCTTATTCACTCCTGCCCTGCAGCCCGCCATATGCCTTTTAAGTGGTCGGCACTCTTTGAGGCCGTCCGCTTTTGTCCATAATGTTAATATCGCCGCGACTGTGCTATTTTGAATTTGATCCACTTGGTGATTTAATTCCGCTTATTTTGCTGTCTGCTAAGATTGATTGAGCTAGAGGTCGCCACTAAGGCATAGAGCATAGCTGACAGTGGGCACCTCTGTCTGACTGACCTCCAGGGAAAGGGATCTGTGAGGAAGCCATTACACTTCACGACACTAATAGTCGGCCATACACAGTCTCACCCACGCCAAAACTGGGCCAACCCGAAAACCCCCAGACACCAAAGAGGAAGTCATGACTCACTCTGTCAAACGCCTTCTAAAACCACATTCAAAATATACCTCCTGTGGTCATTAGTTCGAATGAGAATTTGCTGACAGAATGCAGTCAGCGATCTCCTCCCGAATGCTGTAGGCCTGGGCAGGCCCAACTATCGAGCCAATCACTCTCTTGAGCCTGAACGCCAGCACCTTCTGCCAGGATCTTATAGTCTGCATTGAGCAAAGCTAATGGGCCTATAGCTCAAGTCAGTTCTGTCTCCTTTCTCTTTATAAACAAGAGTGATCACTCTCAAAAAAGACTCGGCGCACTTGTCCTCCTCCTGCATGGTGAGAACAGCCTGCAGAGAATGGGAATTAACAAATCATTATAATGCTGGTAAACTCAGCTGAGAGACCGTCCGATCCGGGCTCTTTGATTTATTAAAGCATTAATCGCTGTTTTAATTTCATCCTGCAGGACCTCACCATCACACAAGGCTGCATCCTCTGGGCTAAGGGAGGAGCTAAGTTGCCCAAAGAGCTGTCTATTTCCTCCATATGTATGTTTTGTTTTTAAATAAATTGGAATAGAAATCCTGTACTGTTTGTAATATGTCTATTGTATCAGTGTGATTGTTACCCTGGGTGTCACGAATCTCTGTTATGTATGTTCTGTCCTGTTTCTTTTTCTCCAACCCCAAGAAATCGGCCACAGCGCCCCCTCAAGCATGTGTTGAATTTGCTGCGAATCATTGCACCTTTACATTTTCATCATCTAATTTTCTCAGCTGCTCCCTCAGCCCAGATACACATCCAAGGGATGGTCAGACCTTGCCTCAACATGCTCAATTTCTGTTTTCAGCCGGTCCCTCAGCTCAGTCTCCTCCTTTTATCTCTCAGTCTTTTCTCTCTGCTCAGCGCAATGCAGCGCCTTAATTTTTATTTTAAGCGCTCCACCACCCAATGATATCTTCTACAAACTCGCTTTTATCGCACAGAGCAGAGAGAAAAGACTTCATCTTGTCCTGAAAATGTCACTCAGGAGGGCCGAGTTAAAACACCACAGCCCTCCGTTCCTCTGCCTGCTGCCCTCCCAGAGTCACTCTCAAAGAGGCATGATCACTCCAGGTGCAGAATTGGTACTCACACACATTCAAATCGGAACTAGATCAGCCGACAGCAACACAGATCTATTCTAGACTGCTTTAGCTTGCCCAATACCACTTGCCTGCCTCAATACGCGCACGTGGTGACAGGGTTCAGGACTCTCCATGCATCCATCAAATCATATTCTCTCATCCATTTAAACACAGCCGACCTACTAGTGTCGGATGTAAATTTGTTATTATCGCCCACATCAAGCCTGGCTAGAGCAACATTCCAGTCACCTACTACTACCGAGCGATCATCCGCCCACCTCTTGCGCCAAAAACCTGTCTCTCACCCCCTCACTATTTGGCCCATACAAGTTTAGAATCCTACATTTGCAGTTACCAGACATCACATCTAGAACTAGTAGTCTCCCTGGTTGTCATTATAAACCTCTACCACACTATCAAAAACCCTGGTTTTAAAGACTATAAAGGTCTCACAGAAAAAGAAAGAAAAAGGTCTCCTCTCCAAAAATGTTTTATCTTTTCTATTTTATCGAGACCACCTACACTCCTGGGCACACAGTATGTCACATGTCAAACCTTTACACATCCACTTTATTTTATCGATATTCCCATTCCATTTAAATTTTGGGACCAAATTATCATAAAGAACCCTAAAAGAAATATCATCTCTTGCCTGCTTTTCCCTTTTGCCTTATTTCCCCCTCTCCCTTACTTGCTTTTCCTTCCTCACGATCTCTTTCTTACTTGTTTTACTTGTTGAGCTCCATCTCTAGATCTGATTCTGCGTTTTCAGCTTGGGGAGCCATATTGACAGTGTTATGGACCTCATTGACGGGGTGGTGTCAGAGAGACAATTGGAGCAGTCAGAGGAGGGCATAGTCGACTCATCAGGGCGCCTCACGCCTCCTCACCCACTCTATCGACACTTGATCCATACTGGATCCTATCACAAATGTCTCTTCTATATTTGCTGCTTGTTGCACCGGCAGCCTGCTCTGCGTTCCGTTACCACCATGTCATCATGCTCATGCTCACTGCAGAGAATCCCCATCTATGTCCAGGTCTGGCTCCCCTGCCTGTTTAGCTGCTTCTTTCATCTCCAGAAATGGGCCTCAATTGTGTCTCCCCCCACTATTCCCATTACCGCAGAATTTTGTTCCTCAGCTGAGTTATGACATGTGACACCTAGCGTGCCCAGCGTCACTCTCTAGTGCATAATGTCCCCTGTCCATTGCATTTGAAACATGTAAAGTCGGGACAATCTCTATGTCCTGGCTGTAAGCACATTCTGCACAATTTAATCTGGTTATTGTGTATAACTCCAGAAGTATTCAGGGCCTGTGGCTGTCATAAATTTAGCTGAGTATGGAAGAGACTGCACAATATTGTTAAATTTCACTTAACATATCTTGTTCCATCAGCCTACGTCTGTCTGTTACATTCTCCTCTTAATTGGGGAAAACACACCCAAACATCCAACTTTTCCAATATTTCCTCATCCGAAATATACGCAGGCAGATTCAGAAAAGACAACCAACTCATCTGTTGCCAGCGACTTCACCATAACAACTGTCTTCACTCTGAGTCCATCTAACAGTCTTTTCTTTCCTGCTTCATTCTTTAGAGTCACTTCATATTTGTTTGGGCCTGTTTCTCCAGTGCGCCACAATCCCACTACATACATCTCTGATTGCTCGGAGCAGTTCCATAGTCTTTAATCTTTCTTCGCCCATTACTTCGCCCCATTACTTCCAGCCAAGACAGTGAGTTCTTTCTATACCGTGTGATTTCGATTTCCTTTGTCCTCCGCTTTTGCCTCCTGTTTAATTCCAACGACACATTTGTCTTTTCAGCGCCATCATCGCACCTCCGCCCGATCGGCCGTCCCCTCGGGTTGCTCCTCGCTGCTTCCAGCCCTCTCGCGGGCGTTTCCATGCTCACATCGCCCGATGTCGTCGCGGTAATCCCTGGGCGTTGTTCCCGCGGTAGTCTCGCCCTGGCGCTCTTTTCACCCGCGATAAGCGCCCCACGGATCTCCAGCGAGTTCGTTCTTCCTCCTTCGACTCTCCCGCCTTCTCCATTCGTCCTCTGTGGTCTCCATGGCAGAACAAAAACCAGGAAGTGCACTCATCGGCCAAGACACAGAAGCTAAAAAAAACACAAAAATTAACAAAGGCGCCCCAGAACGGAACGATCGCTGGGGTGATAAACAAAATGTCCAACTAAAAATCACTATCCAAGATAGGTAAA